>DWNH01001299.1:0-11716 GCA_018249895.1 Tiana niger
GTAGGAAGGCATGGAATTTTGTTATTGTACAGATACTAAATAGAAATATACACAGATAACTTATATACTTTAACAAGTATGTATAACCAAGCTCAATATTTTAGTTTTTTACAAGACAACATTTTGTTTTACGATTTTATCGCAGTTCTAACAACAGGGGTAATTATGTATGCAAAGTGTTTGCGAATGATCCAATTAATTACAGCACAGGTGTTCCCTAAATACAAAACATTGCTTTTTTATGTTTTTGTATATATTTTTAGTTTAAATAATATTAAAAATATTCCTTCTCTAAGGCTAAGGATATTAATAATTTCTAGGTTTTCAAGGTTCAACAAAGACAATGAAAATTTTAGTAAATTTAACTTTCCAAAAGCTTTATTAGGTATTATTTACCTACATGATAATAAAAGTGCTCTATAATGAAACACAATATTTTTCGAGGAACAGTAGGTACAAATAGTCATATCACGGTTCGTTCGAAACCATAAATAATGCATCACCAATAATAAAACTAAAATTACAATTCGACGCCACAGAGTCTGGTCAAGATAATGACTCCATATCCAGTCTGAGACATTTAAATTTGAATTTTAATGAAAATGTATTATGTAAATAGAAAAAAAAGGTTATCTATTTTAATGAAATAAATTCAAAGCTATATATCCTTAAGACATACCACAACCATCAATTCAGACCGCTTAACACGAACGACACTACGATACAAGTAAAGTTATAAGTAATACAGGATTATTGAATAGAGAGTTATAAATCTTCAAGTGTCCATTGTATTTTAATATCGGACATAAATCAGTATTTTAATTCAGTTCTTTAATTTGCGCCGACCAGCCAATTTATGCTCAAGTCCACGGGACAATTTTTACAGTTACCGTTATTGCACTGCTTACTAAATGAAATGTGTTTGGTGCACAATAAATTAAATATTCTCTTTCAAAGCACAACATAAATTCGGATATAGATTACGTTACTTGAAAAAAGTAAAATTTGGAAGCCAAAAAATCATCAGACACACATCTTGCAACGTTTAATAAATAAGATCTACTTAAATTCTGAGTTTCGTGACTTTGCAATAATTAATAAGTTTGGGAATTTCCTAATTGAAATAAATTAACAAACAAATGAGGTATAAAAGGTATAACAAACACAAAGTCGTATAATTAATCGGACTATTTTTTGAGAGCAGGAAAGGCCATTCATGTCGGAACGCACCAAATATGACGCGATCATCTTAGTCCTCGAGAGTAGCATTATATCTATTTATGATCTCAGATAGGACAACGGTACTACCTGCACATTGCTATGGATATTTATGGGTTGCAAAAAGCACTTTACGCCAAGTGGCCTCAAATACTCACTTGCTACTTCTTTCTAATAAAAAAAATATTCCAGGAACCATAATCAGTATTACTTGCATAAAACTATAGGTTTTTATATTTAGTAAAAAGGAAATCTACCATGAAGACTCTATGACGTTAAGTAACTATTATAACAATATCTTAGGTTATTTTCTTTAGGTTTTTTCTTTAGGTTAGTTTAGTTTCTCTACCACCGGATAAAAAACCAGGCTGGCACCTGTCTTAATTGATTGTAATTAAATTCTTAGTAGTTTGCCAAATATACAACTAAATTACCGCTACTTTCAGTGGCTTCCACTTGAAATTAATGGTAGCAATCATTTCGACAACTGGGCTATATTTGAATAGGTACATCGAACTACAAAATTCGTTGAGCTCTACCATCAGTATGCTGGCGCTACCTATTGTAATTAAAGTAAAAGAAAAACTAGCAATCAGCAAAACTATTAGTATTTATTTTCAAAGCAAGATTACATAACCATACATAATTAGTACCTACCTACTAGTATTAGTCTAGCCTGGCCGTGTACACCTTTGTCTACCGAGCTATGTGTGAGCATATTAAAATACTCATATGAAATACTTACGTTCTGACATTTGGGGATATAAAAAACAGGAATAATAACAAGCATACAAAATGTATATTTTTGCTGAAAATTTAACGCGTACAAGAAACTAAGCCTGACAGAAATAAAGTTTAATCAGGAAGAAAAGGCGATGATTCAGTGAAAACTGTGCAAATTAATCGTTTGTTGTTGTTTGTGGTGTCGTTTACATTGGACAATTTATTTCGGTATCGATCAGCCGTTCTCGTTACTCGTTTAAGAACTCGCACACAGAGTTACCTTGACTCGAGAAGTCGGCTTTTGGATAAACAATTTATTGATCGATGCATCACTCGGCCCTTTTCTTCCGAGTCCATTCAATCAAACAAAATTGGAGTAGTAAAAATACCTACTTATATATTTTTTCCTTTTTCCTAAATAGTACTTGTATATAATCATGCTTTATGACTCATAACGAAATCAGTAAACAGTTTTATTCATCTATGATTTAAAAATTTAAATTATTTTGTAATCCTGTGAAGCTTTGTAATGAGTCATATTAAAGATGTCGCATGATGTCATGTAGATATGACTTATGTTTTATATTATAATATAATAAGAGTTTGTAAGAAAAATATTAGCATAAGTATGTAGCCGTAAGCATGTAAAGAAGCTACATTTTTTCGTCGAGCTGTGCGGTGTGCTAAAGTAGTAAGATATGGATTGACTTTTGGCTCACCTGAGCCCTTCACACCAAGGTCTAGCGAAGTGGGACCATCGACTTTTTATTCCACGCGCGTAGGTAACTGTTTTACTGATGGTTATCGCCAAAAATAACCTTTAATTACTGTATAGTTTGAGCTGCCCTGACCTTTCACTGAGAACTCTTTAGTAGAAATAAGAATTGTATAGATTTGTTAGTTACTTAATTAGCAATAGACACCCGAACACATGATAACATATGTTACTTATACATCTATAGATAAACTCTTAGAAATATATTAGTAATATTGTAGCTTACATTAAAACATTCAGGAACTGATGGAAGATGATACATAGTATATATATCAACATTGAATTCTTAAAAATTATTTTATGTTCTTAAATTTTGTTAACAACTTATCCATATAACAGAAGTTTCAAAAACAATGAACTTTGAAAATATTTTTATTATAAAAATGGCAAATGAATGAAAAATAATTGGCAAAAATTAATTAATGTAAAATCTAGTAGAATCGTACATCTTTAATCCCACCGTACATGAATTATGCGACACATCGATTATAAAACGAAACACAGGATCAATTGAGAGGCGGTCGCCTTTGAATCTGAACCTTCTTACTGTACTATAACTCACCATAGTTTTTTTCCTTTAAACGCAATTGTAAATAACTTTTACTCTTGACGGAACTGCAAGCGAGGTGAGTTGCTTACTTAATTTTTTCTAGACCTCTCTCTTCTATAATACATTTAAGAAGTCTCAAAAATATCTCCTTAAAACTTTATTGAACTTAAATAATATTTAAATTTATTCAGTTATTGTGTTTACCGATTGAATACAAATTGTAACTTGCCAATAACAATACCCTAAGACGAATAGACATCGTAAATTGTTATAAAAACTAAAACGTGTAAAGTAATTTTCCGTGAGCTTCCAAGTCGCCTTCGCTTGTCTAGATTTACAGCATAACAATACTTGAATAAAGTTCATTTGATTCATCACGAATCGCATATTATACCTTTATCAGGAAGACTCGACAAAACATCACCTTGTGCGAGTAATAAATCTGTCACTCGACTTATATCGAAGATCTTATCCGTAACGAACCAATAAAGAGGCATCTAATTAACAATTGTCTGAACTTAAAAAAAATATCCGCGAAAACTTCCTACATCTCTATACAAAAATACTTCAACGTGTCAAAATTTTGCGCCAAAATTGAACAATTTTTTTATGCATTTGGCAAAAACCTGACATCTATTTATCTTACTCAGTCAATCAATACGTTATACAAAGTTTTTATAAATATCTCGTTAACTAATTCTAACAGCGTTTCCTTAAATATGTCAGTGTTTGACAGAATAGTGTTTTTTTTATGGCTATTAATTAAAAACAAAGCCTTAAGCAAATATTGAATTAAACTTAAACTACTAAAGATTGCGAGCTGAGTTTTTAACAGTGGGTGGTCTCGATTGATAGATAGTTTTATATCACTTTGATACTTCGCAATATATTCAATATCTATACATTATACAGACATAACAATCTGTGATTTTCATCAGATTTTATTAATATAGACATAATATATAAAATATTTGCATTGTCTAACATTTTAATAAATTGGGTTTTATTTCACAAACGGCGTAATATTCAAACTCGTCGTAGCATACTAATGAGCTTTATTTATTACAGAAATGTACTGACATATGTTAGAATAAGTAAGTTCTAGTAAGGAAAAAAGGAAATCAGTAAAATAAAATTATAAATGCCCCTATTTACAAATGAAGCTGTATACAGAATAAATTATTAAAATAATAGCAAACTTTCATCTAAGTAAAGACGCGCTGGATCACTTGATTTTTTTCATCACTTAACTTAACTTACATTTTTAGACTGATTTAATCCTGAAAAAGAAAGCTAATGAAGAGCTTTCGCATAATTTAAATGTGTCTATTATTGTACACCGATTTCCACATCTATATTTATTATAATATTGTTAAAAATCCGCATTTGGGCAGCGTGGTGG
Source organism: Tiana niger (assembly GCA_018249895.1). NCBI lineage: Eukaryota > Metazoa > Arthropoda > Insecta > Lepidoptera > Hesperiidae > Tiana > Tiana niger. Next base: position 4,669 of record DWNH01001299.1, read on the forward strand.
ACCATTTCCTTAATCTTTTTTATCTCTAAGGATCAGTGCCCAGCACACATTTCTATTTTCTAACAAGTGGTTTTCCGTATTTGTTGAGCGCTGAGAGACCTATCGGGATTATATTAATTACAGTAGATTTGCCGAGATGAGCAGTACCGCCACGCCCAGTTTTACCTTCCACATCCAAGTACCGAGCACCTGAGATCGCAAATAAACGCGTTGCCACTTCTGAAGATTAAGGCGGTCGCCTCATATTTACCACAGCCTCCTTCCAAAATACAATAAATTGCTTTTCGGCAGAATTGGATGTCGCGGCCTACCACCTACTGGCAAGATCAAGTTTGTAACTTCGTACCTTTCAATAAATTACATTACCACCATTGATGAAAGCTATATTAGGAAGATCGAGTCATTATGCGAATAACTATGACAGGAAATTTAGTCTTATCTCATAAATTATATAAAAAGAGTCACGTATGCCTCGACAACTAACAACAAAGCCACACCCGCGACTTTATTATATGTTATGTCTGTATAATAAACTAAATAGTCATATCATTTGAATCCATACGACTATTTTAACGTATAGATAAGCGATTTTATTGTAAAATCTGGTTAATAATTTATTTAAATAAAATGTGAGTCAGATCAACCGTGACATCATTTACTGTTTAGCTAAATTATTAAAATATACGAATACGAGCAGAAACTGTTAAAAAGTAAAAGAATTATTGTAACTGCGCCTGAACTTTTGACCTGCACTAGGCATGGCGATTAATGATACAAAAGAATGGAAATAATAAATGACTCATTGTGTTTAATATATTCTTTAGAGAACAGTTAAACTTGTTGTAATGAGTCATCGTGGCCAGCCCTTTTTAACAATATAACAAATTTTATAAATATAACGATATAATATAAAAAAGTGTGGATCTAACTGTAAGTAAACTGAAAAGTGCACATCGAACCACGCACAGTAAATAGTTAAATTGATGCGCATGTAACTACTATATAATTAGTTGTGTGGGCAAAATAGATTGTATTGCCTAATTAATTTTTCGGTAAATCTTTCAACCCTACCATCAATGTTGGTGCATAAAATTGTCACAAAAATCATGCAGTAAATTTTGTCCACAAAATTTTAAAATAAAATATGATAATATATCCAATTCAAATAAATTAATACTGAAATATGATTATATAAAAAAAGAAATATTAAATTAATAAGCCTCAAACCTGGATCGGTAATGTGAAGTTATTCGCTAGCCTTTGGTACGTACTAACAAAGGTAAGGCTGTAACAAAGTTGTTAGTAGAAGTGAATATGTTACACTGAAAACACATCAAGTGACATACAATGTTCGTTTACGACATCTTTAAAATAAAAAAATGCAATAAAATATACATTTTAATCAAGTTTTTGTCGATGCGGTATTGTCTAAAACAACCATTCTTTTTATTGCTTTATTTTGTATTCTTTGTTTTCATCATCTGAACCGAAGCTATATTTAAAATTTCTAGTTTCTATATCACCAAGAATGCAATATAATCAAATTAAAATTCCACCTGAACAAACAATACCCAAATTATATAATAAAAATTGTCACATCATATTGACATACTCACACAGTTTTGCTTTAACACAGTTTCAAATTTCCAAAGACTCTACTATGAAATTAGGTTTTCATTGAAATTGTAATAATACCTTAAATATAAACTCCAGCTAGAAGCTAATCATGAACAGAATCTCTCAAACACAACAAGCGCTTTTTACAAAGTAAAGGATTTTACAACCGCAACAACACAGATTCATAAATACCCAATTTCATTTTACGAGAATACCTACATATACAAGTTTTAGTAGCTATCTGTATACCATAGTGTTAATAATGATGTCGAATAATAACTGAACTGGATGACGGTTATGAGGTAATAACGTAGGCTGTCAATTACATAATTATATTGTAACAAACCTCTTCTCACAAATCATTTCACAAAAAAATAATTTAAAACAGCGTATGTAAGTTTTCTCAAGATATTTTTAAGAAAGGTTATAATTGCATGTACAAAACACAGACTTTGAGACGATTTATCGATAAATCCACTGGAGACGAAATTTTATATTCTAAAACATTTTATTCAAATTAATATAATTATTGAATTCAATCGTTCACGTTGAAGGGAAATATCTTGGTTGCCACTCTGTCTGCAGCCTCTACAGAAAAATTTGCATAACATTCATGAAGATACAACGTGACCGACCATACATATTCAACATGAATCGTAAATTTTCAATGGCGAATAAAAAGAAAACGACATGATTTGGACACCTGACCATTATAACCGGAGATCATGATATAAAATATCGCCACAAAGATTTATTTCACGCCGCGTCCACGATTAATCGACAAATATTAATTAACAACATTCTGAGGTCAATAATCTGTTTATTAATAAACCCATAATTTGGATAAGAGCGACACTCGTGCGAAAATGAGACCGACTTTACTAACACTTGTATTTTTACATTATAAATGAAGAAAAATATAAGAGTCATTAAATGTTTGTTTGAATTTTATATCGTGAGTGAGAGTCGGTGGGGCCCCCATAAGAACAAGTTTCAGCATCAAATATCATTGACGCCGTTTATCGTACGAAGTTCTCGAATCGCTTGTCGATACGATACATTAAATATACATATAGTCAGTTCGTAATCTGTTATAGTTAATTAAAAACGACAAGCATAATAACGCCGACTAACTGTTAACATCATTGAGTTTAACCCGTATTTTAAATTGAAGGACAGTTTAACGACATTTATAAAATAGGTTTCAAGATTTAAAACATCAGGTTTGGCTATTTAAAGTAAACGGTGAAAGAACTAAATTAAGCAAATCTCTAAATTTATTGCGAAATCTAACGGTGGTAAAACGACAGCGATTTGTTACTTGCCGTAAACTAAATATCTAGATCTATAAATCAGGACTTGTGTCATCAGACTTTCGATTGTTTTTGTTGTTAATAACCAGCGGTGTTTCTAATTCGTGTTCAGATCTGTCATGTTTACAGTTGAAAAAGCGTGTCGTAATTATTAACGGCGACTTACCTCTATAGGGTCAAATGTATGTGTCTTACAAAGAGTGTCGGACACACTACCACACAACCTTCCCTATAAGGCTAAAGTTATGTATCAGTGCAGTCCTGAATGTTAATGAACTAATACGGAGTTGGCAGCCGCTTCAAAAAATTACACGAAGAAGGCAAACATTTTAAGATAAATGTATAGAGGAGAGGACTAACGCGCGTCTTGCCACTTACATACATAGACTTTGTCACTTATAGAAAAGACCCACGTAAATGTTGGCAAAATCTGTGACGTTGAATAACGCTTAATTTGTAACTACAATTTTTCATCCACTTTTGTTTCTGCTATATAAATGCTACATATATGTGCTGCAGTATATTGTCGAGGAGCGGAAAGAGTCGACTGTTTCATTACTCGTAAACTACGTGGACATATAACATTTAAAATATATATAAATAATATAAAAAACAAAATGTCATCCCCAACTGTAATTTTTATCATCGTAAAAAATGGTCAAATTGCCAATTTCTAAGCGATTCATGGTTATTTCGACTATTTGTTTTGCGTATGCTAAATTACCAAGTATGTGGGATGTATTATTCTACGGATATGGAAATTAATGATAATATTGACATACAATATTTACTAGTCGTCTACCAGTGAAGTTGCTGTTATTGTACCATCCCATGTTTTCCGTACCTGTATCCTATAGTGCTGACGCAAATGACACTGTTATATCAACAAAAAACATTTGTATTCCAGCAAGAACGCACAACCTTTCCTCGTAGAAGCATAGTTCCGCGCAATTTAACTGTGAAATTCGCAAACTATTAAAGTACACAAATTGATTTTAAAGCTCTTAATTGGTGTTCACTGACGTCCAAGATGCGAGCAAAACAAAGTTTTTACGTTGGACATCTGAACCATAAAACTCTTATGCAAATATTATGAACTAACGATTGGCCCGACTTCGCACGTGTCGTACTCGTCTACAGCTGGACGACTTTTTAAAAATTAAGGCGAAATCAAGTGATGAAGTATTGGCAGCTATCTGGGAATTATTGGTAAGATTAAGTCCAAATAAAAATATAATATGAGGAAAAAAGTATTTTCGCGTTTTTTTGTTTATGCCTAAAGTTGTAATAAAACTTTTTTGAGTATGTTCTTTGTGGATTTGGATTTTAATTCCAGTAAAAAGGCGGCATGTGCGTAAAGAATTATAAACGTGAAATACAATTTCCCGTAATTTATTTGTTATTAACTATCTACCAAAATAAGTGAAACTAAAGAAGAAAATTGATACATTTCGAAATTTTTATTTCTTAAGTTAACAACAAGATTGGTACCAGAGCAACATATATACATATATCGTAACCTTATTGCTGTATTTATTGGTGGTGCGAAACCCTGATGCACGATTCCGAGTAGATCTTGACCAGTTTTTGTATTTGTTTTTAAAGTTTAAGGTTACCACCATTAAAAATGCAAGGTTTGATTCTTTCATGTATTGTCTCCTATCCTATTCGTCTAAATGTCAATATTAATCCTAAATTTAAAATAATACTTGAAAGTCAAAAGTCTAGTAGGTTTTCAAATAACGATTTATTGAAGTTATACCTACTTCTTTTGGCGCGTTAGGGAAATATGATGAGAGTAAATTTTTACGATGCGCGCGCACATCGTCACGAAAAACCGACACCCCGAAGTTAGCTATAGTCAACATTTTAGTAATCTAACTAGATAATGCGTTATTAATAAAACTTTCAATGTAGTAAATACCTCTTTTCTATTGTTATTGTCGTTTTTTCTACAAACGTAGAATAAGGCGAAAGATAAAAATTTAAAAAATATTTTTATCTTGTTACGCCAAAGAAGTACAACTTCTAACGCGTGTACATAAGTACACACACACATTTTTTTAATGTTTGGTCTTTGATTTTAAAGAAAAAGTGCAACACAAATAGCGAAATATTTGTGACGTTGAGTGCCAGTAAGAGTAGAAATAAATTTGGTTTGAGCGTATTCTGTTTGGTGGCCACGTTACGGATAAAATGGAAGCCGTTTGGGAAAAACAACGGCAAGATACCAATTGGTAATTATAACATAGTTCAAAAACGGGATTGATCACAACGGTTTTTATCCATTTAAAAAAGTTGAGGTTTACAAAAAATCTCGATATTTGCATGCTACACCAGCTCTATCAAAAAAACCTAGAGAACCCTGTACTAATTTTTATCGTTTTTCTATTAAAAGTTAATAAATAAACCTACACCATATTTAAATAAATTCATCCACTGGTGACGAAAAATGAATTACTATGACAAGAGCGTACGTCACTGATTGTAGTGAAAGGATTAACATGCCATACGGAAAATAAGGTAGATAATATTGTACGTTGCAGAACCATCAATTTGGATTTTCACCGACAGTTGATAGGACTCATATAAGAAAGTGAAAAAAGCGGTAGAAATTAATCAACTAGTACTATAAACATTCTAACTAGTTATCGAACAAAATGCCTATCTATGAAATCTTTAAATGCCTATTTTAATGCGATACCTGCTTTTAACCTACCTACTATAATTAGGTACTACTAGGCTGGCCTTCAACTTGTTCAACTCTTTATGATTTTTTTTTTATCAATTTTGTTATTGTTAGGAATCAGGGTTGATACTCAGTATTCTCTTCTCTGTCGGACGCTCTTGACAAGTCGGGGTTTTATTATAATGATGCACCTGTGTTGGATAACCCAGGCCGCAGCGTCTCTATTTGTCGGTCTTCAGCATTACGTGAAAATTGGACTATATACATTTATGTTGCAGTTTTTTTTAAGTTTGTCAAACGCGTGGGTGTTCGGCCGCGTGATCACTTCCATTTGCCCTTAGAGAACGATTCGTTCCATGGAGTGTGTGAGAAAAAAAAAACCTTTTTTTTTGCACAGTCCATGACAATCTCTTTCATTTTGAGATCTTCCAAGATTTACTGTCCAAGAAATCCGCAGCAATCGCCGCCAGCACCACATTTCGACGTTGTGTTAACGATATCGTTATACCTATCTCAAGTTTGAAATCTTCCACGCTCATTCTGACACTCCTTTATCCCTAGGCGCGCTTACAAATGACACTGAATATTTTATAGCCCAGATTATATTTATTAGGATATCGTCATCTCTGGAGGAGGCCTTTACCTGTGAAGGGGTTCTTTAACCTAAAGAAAAGGCTTTATTATTATTAATATTATTATTATCGTCAGCTCTTCAGTATTTATGGTTCCATGGCATTATAAGAGCGTACAAATGTTGGAAAATTACAAACATAATACCATCTATTGTGCTGCTATCAGCAAACAATTGCTCACAATATTTCTTCTACGCACGAATATATAATAGGTATAGTAGTTTCCCGTTCCTTTCTACATCGCGGTACTACAGACTCAGTGTCCCTAGTATTCTGTTAGTGAACAAGTCCAGACTAAATTTTCTTACGCTTCACTACGCTTAAGTACATTTTCTTACGCTTCAGGAGGTACTGATGGCTACAGCTGCCCTCCATCAGGGTTCATAACGCCTCTGTGGCTGGCTCCATTTAAGAGTAGAGAAGGTAACTCTATTCTCTCAGGGGCCGGGTTAATGGACGTATATGTTTCCATCCGTCCATTAACCCAGTATTCTACAAAAACTATTTTACATTATGATAGTTTTTTTGTAATCATATTTAACCAATGGTAAATGTATGATCTATTTTCTTTACATAAATCATATTTGTTTACAAATATCTTAAGAAGAAACATCCAACTTTCTTGATATTTAAAAATAAATCAAATAGAGTAAACCTTAAAAAGCTGTTTGTTCAGTCAGGAGCAGCCTAACGGTAAACAGATACGTTCCGATTGACCGTTAGGTCTTAAACATTTTGCAAACACCTGAAATCTTCGAGAATTTACGATAAGCTTCATTGATCACGCACCTGTCGGC
>DWNH01001300.1:0-11715 GCA_018249895.1 Tiana niger
AATTCTACCGTAAATCAGTTTATTGTGTATAAGATAGGTGTGGTTGCCGGAGTACGAGTCGCCTTGATACAAGGCGACCATCTTAGTCCTTAGTAGTTGAGTCGCATCTGTTTGCGATTTCAGGTAGGACTAAGGTACTGCCTGAAGTTGCCAGTGGATATCCATGGGTTGCAGTGACCACTTAACACGTGGTGGCCTGCATGCTGGTATGCTACTTTTAATCAATACAAAAAACGAACTCTGTTTTTACTCGCATTCCGCGGCGATATTACAGCCAGGGACTGAAAGCTTTCTGGCGACGAGAGATTATGTGGTGTAAAGCATATTTATGCAAGGCAGGTATAAGGTAATAAACTTCGGACTCGAAGGCAATGATGTATTTATTTTATTTCTGACGTGCGTAAAAGTACCATCTTACTTCTCCTATGATACTCTATAATAAAGAACACAATTTATATTCACATAACATAGGTAAAGACTAAGCTATTGTTTCCCAAACCTTGTGGTGATTTTTATGAGGAAGACCACAAATAATCCGCAATCGTTTGACTGGTCTGGCCCTGACTGCTAAGCGGAGTCGTGGCTTCGATTCCCGTTCAGTTCAAATGATTGTGTGACGTGCATAAATGTTTGTGCTTTGTCTGGGTGTAAAATTATTTATATAAGAATGTATTTAATTTACATTTACAGATATGTATATTCTGTATATTTATCGGTTGTTTGGTTACCATAGTACAGGTTCTGCCTAGTTTGGAATCAGACAGCTGTGTGCTCATCACACAAACATTTGTTCTGGGTGGGGACTGAACCCACGACCTCTCGGTAAGCAGTCAGGTTCGCTAACCACTAGACCACCAGGTCAGTCAAAAGAATATTATAAGTCAATTAGTAGAATCTTTTGGATAGATTCATGTCTACTGAAGTACAAACGACACATTATACGTTACCTGAAGTCCTAAAAAACGCAATGATGTATGTATAGATATGCGTAGAAAAACCGCGGAGGACTCTTCAGCGTAAGCTAAGAAAACAAGAAAGTTTTTTTCAGGCATATACACAAAAAACTTACGCGCTTACGCGGTTAATTAGAAATATGCACGAGATCTTAAAATCTTCAAATAAGGACTTAACCTTTAACATAGTATTCACTGGACTATCTACTAAAATGAACTTAAAAAAAAAATGTTTTTCCGTTGGATAGTTGTCATCTGATTGCAAATTTAATTATTTAGCGACGTAAAGCATTCCCTTGAGTCGTGACCTGACCGCTGACATCACGCACCCTAGAGGTATCCAAAAGTACAGACACCAGCTTGCAAATATTACTGCGTTATAGGAACAAGGGCTGATTGTGACACAACAGTTACAAATGGCTTAAAAAATAATACTAAAGTTAAAATACAAAATGACCCTTTCAGAATATCGCTCATAATAGTCGCACTGGCGTTTTTGGGGGAGAATCCTGAGCCCGTTTCCATAAAAACCACAAGCTAAAAACATTTTAATATTTTGGTAATATTGAAGAATGAATAAATTAGTCCTTAAGTATAGAGGACAGATTCATGAGGTTAGATATGAATGTCTGCGAAGCAGTGACTACTTAATATTAGCCATGGTATCTGTGATATTATATCTGTGTAGTGATTTTGCCGTCAAAACAAAACATTTTAAAAGTAACAGACATTATCGCGTGCATTGCCCCTCTCGCTACGGTATTCCTGTTCGTAATTACAGAGACTCTTGCCATTCGAACCGGAAATCTTCATGGCACGCTGCTCTTAAACGGAGACATCTTTGAGTAAACTTTGTACTAAAACAATTAAACATGGATAATTTAACAAAGTTTTTTTTATTTGCAGAAAAGGAAAGAAATTTTAAGGTTATAACTGAAAAACTAATTGCTAAAGACCACTGTTTAACTTTTATAGGTATGAGTAGGTACACAACTTTTTTAATGGTAATCAAATTTTTTTTTTGGTGACGGGGGAAACCCGGGCAGGGTATCATGGGAGTGATACAGGGTTATGTAGAATTTTTTCGCACTAAAACCCCTCGGTGGCCTAAACTAATTGAGTCACAAGTGCAAACGTCAGTTCGCAGGCTAACCTCACGCTGTAGACGACAAAGACGTCTCCGAAGACGTATAAATATATGTAGAATAATTACGAATCAAGATAGTCGTTTCTGTTAAATTGACAAGACGGCTTTTATCACGACCCGATTCTACAACATCCTTTACAGGCAGGCTAACCTGCAAAGCAATTCACGCTAAATAATTCGCAAATTTGAATTATTTTTAAAATGGGAAGCAAACAGTGGAACACTTCATGTCCGAATAATATCAGAGATGACCCGGATTTGTTATACATACAAATCCCAAAACGTCAAGGATAAATATAAATTGTACTGAAAACATATTTCTCGAAACAGGACAAACGAGTCCGACAAAGCATACGGTGACCTAGCGAATTCAAGAGTACATTAAGCCAGTTAAAAACAACGAGACACATAAATCGGCAATAGCTCAACACCTGCTTGAATCTGGCTCTAATCAGTGGATAAAACTTCATTATCCTCAAATCTTATCCACATGAAATACGTCCATCCATGAACTACGTGCTAGATGTGGAGTTTAATGACGAGAGTGTATAACACTACGGCGAAGAGAGAGAATCCACATCTCAAAATCAATGTTCAAAAAATACAAACTAAAAATAACAAATCTATGTAATAGTCACAGATTACAACTTTATATTCCTGTACCAAATTACTTACTTGATAATAATATATTGAAACATGTATTACCTACAAACAAAAAAAAACATAAAATTATACAGCAAGATTAATATTAAATTGTTTTCAGTGATTGTAGTAATTTCGAGAATGTAGTAATCCGAGGCCTAAAGAAGAGAGTGTATTTATAGGAAGCATATTTCCCCTATTTGTAGAGGCGTATGTCCAGCTGTGGATCTCCTAAAGTTCCTGAATGAATAATGTAATAATTCATGAACTTTATTATAATAATTTAGCATAATCCTTTAACAAACGAACATATTTACGGTTGAATATGTGCCCTTCACCAATATTTAGGTATATGAAATTTTGGGGCCTTCGAACCGGAAAATATTGTACAATGCTGTTAAAAGGGTACATCGCTAAAAGGGCTATCTGCTTAAATGTTATGTAATATTTCTTTGATTCCCTTTCTATAATAATAAAAGACTTGCTATTAGAATTTCCTTAAATCCCTCTTGTAAGAGCTTTATCTTTGCCAATTTGACTTCACTAATTTGACCAATAATCACTTGTCGTCCATTACAATTTACAAATGCGCTATCATATCGAGTTAGGTACAAATTTCAGGGTTGAGATAATTGAATAGTTGATTAGCAATGTTATTGACGATGTATCTCAACAAGATCTAGTAGTTTGCCCTTTGCCGAATATATTTTTCCTTGACGGTTTCACGCTACAACTGTTTGTCAACAATAACCACTTTTCTTTGCCAAAATATATATCCATGAAATTTAACATCAAAATTAATTTGTATTTTAAGTCAAGCACTACATTAATTATTCACGAATCACTGATAACAAACTTGGTAACAATAACAATTACAGAACGTTAGATAAATTGAAACGCCTGAAGCGGGAACGGGAGCGGAAAACACATGCTGGTTTTGCGGCAAAGATACGAAAACTCTTATAAAATTATACCACATGAGACTTCAACCATAGGGCTGATGGAGCCCTTTTGTTAGTCAACGTTGTTCGTCACTGGCGACGTGCCAATGAATTAGGACTAAGAATACTTCAATCTCAATCCATCTTGGTTTTTTTATTTAAGGGTCCTTGAAACGAAAAGATTATATTAAATAAATACACGAGAAAACATTATCATACACAGTTTTGAAGTTATACTTCTTTACTATTTATTACAAATTGATAAGCGTCACGCTCAACCGTCACATTCACAGATATTTATATGCTTCATTATAACAAAAATAAAACTTGAAAAATTAACGTAAGCAAATATATTTTTATGACTCTAATGTGAGTGAAATATATAAATATTCGTAAGAATTTTTAAAAAGACTGAAACTCAACTATAGTTTAGCATTGTATTCAGAAATTCTCGGAAATTAAACCCTTTCTTGCTTCAGTGGAATTCACACTTGTCAGATTTTGTTTTAGATGTACGAAAGTAATAGGACTGACGCTAATGTTACTAAAACGAGATGAAAGGATACACCGACGTTAGAACATCTTTTGTAATGTAGTAAGGACTAGGGCCCTTGTACTCAACTTATTTTTCTTTTTTACCTTCACGAATTATATAATATTGGCGTTGTTTAATATTTATCATTAATGATATAAGTACTTTTATCTACAATACTACATTATTACGAAAATATTATATAACATACTACAATTTGTCAAAGAAATAAAAAAGGTGAAGGTTTACTCTAACTTTACTATTCTTTGCTAGTTCCTAGTCGTACCTGTAATCCGCCGCTCAAATTTCGTGTCTCCGAGGTAAATACTACTGTTTCATAATTCAGATCATTTTCCAGGAGACTTAGTGCAGCTGCCTTGTTTAATAAACCATCCACCCAGCTAGCTTTAATGATATGCTATCGACATTTACATTGCATTAAGATGTCAATACGATCACTATCAATATAAGAAGTGGCAGCAAACGTACTTTAATTTGCCTGTGAGATGTTCTACTCATGATGTGTCATCGAATTTATCTTTAAATTTTACCTTACTCTGATCTTTTACCTTAAAATAATATTATCAAATGCCTCGTCACCGCGTGTCCCCCGCTCAGATTTCGTACCGTGAATGGAGGTGAGTAACGCCACTGCTACATAATTCAGAAAGTCCCCCGGGTGACTTTGCGATGCTGTCTACATTATTAAACCCTCCCGAATGCCTCGCACTTGTTTAAGCATTCATGTTCTAGACTGTTTGAGGACTCTACATTATAGCGAATTGGATAAGTTTATTCAATTCAAGTGTAATTGAAATCGCAATCAATTTGAATTGTTTAAAAATTCAAGTACAATACCGAATACCGGTTACATTTATTTAATATATCTGTTTCAAATTTTTGTACTTGTTTATACAAATAAATTAGAGTCGCTGCCTTTCTATCAAAGTATTAAACAACAAAAGCTTTTGACCGCGTTTCATTCATGTGGAAATAACTATATCACATGCACACCACTATGCACCTACTCACCTCCAACAGTAAAGCCTACAGTACCACATTTTCCAACGCAACCATCACTAATACTATCATCAAAATGGCCTCAATTCAATAAAAACTTTTCAAATTATAAGTTACTTTAAACATGTTGAAATTAACGGGTATAAATCCCTTTTAATGCCTAACTAACGGCATATTAGTTTTAAATTTCAAATACCCTACCCTACTTAATGAATTGCTCTTGAACACATCACACGTTATGCTTAAAAATTTAGGCCAATCAGTAGACAATAAAGATTGATAATTATTCTGAAATTACTAGTCACGTCAATAACCAAGAACTAGGTACATTTTGATCTTATTACTACTGTTCTTAGCTCAGCGGGCGTGTAATTATGCAAATAGGTCTTTTACAAGCGAACCCTTTAAAATTATCTTCTCGCAAGCTTTGAGTTCGGAATCTAGTGAATTGTTCTAACAAATTAAAGTGTCGAAATCCGCCATTCGAAGGAGACGTCACGACCGGGCTCAGCGGAGCCTGTCGACTCTTCAACTGATTCGACTCAATTCACAGGATATATTACGCTCGCATTGTTATGACTAGAATTCTTATCATTGATCTTTGTTGATAATAAAAATAATTAAATGATGATAATATTGTCGTCCACCCTGCAGAAGCTATCGGACTACATAGGTCTATATAGGACTATATACTATAGATAGGGTATAACAATAAGTGCCGCCCGTGAGACAGCGAAGCCGGGGCGGTCAGCGAAGCCGGGGTTTTGCTGCCAAAGCGGTTTACTTCCTACGGCCTTAGAATCCAAAAACCCACTGGCACCACATTTACTACCATATCTCTACTATCATCAATCGTATCTACGTTATCATCTTTACAATCACCTTTAGCACTGTCGCTGTTAAACTTCGTAGTATTATATTGTTGATAACCTACAACTAGGCAAGAAATAGTTGCGAAATTTATTTAAGTGTGAACACTTTATGAATAAAGGCATATCAGCAACCAGACATGTACTTCATCACTAATCACTACGATTGAGCTAATGAATGATATAATCAGTGTGTAGCGGCGAGGTTTATAAGTAGTGTTTGCTACACTTTACACGCGACATTAATTTAAAGTTTACGTTGAAATTAACTGGATATTACTTTAATAATTCGGTTTAAGCCTTAATAAGTAATGCCTAAGGACTTTTTCAAAAGGCAAACACAAAGAAACGAATTGAGTTTTGACGGAGATGATATTTTAGTAGGTACCATTTTTATGTTACTTTCCATGAAGAACAGAGTCGAGAGGTGGATAATATCGCTTTAAAGCAACGTAATCATTAAATGGGTAGAGACTATTTGACAATCACGATTACATTATCTATTGAACACTGCTTTAAAACCTAAATTGGATTACGTTCGCATTAATATGCCGCGCTCGACTACGTACATATCAGTCAAAAATACGAAAATTAATTGAGTGTTCACAAAGACGACATGTTAGCAAACAGACAGCTCGCTAGCATTATTACATACGTTCCTCCGCGTCAGCACCATTTACAAGAAATGATGGATGGCGCGCTTACTGCGAAGCGCCGCGAAGGCTAAATGGTTCATCCGTACTTATGTACTTGTCAATAAAAAATACAATTTATAGCACTGTGTGACCTAAAACTGCAGTTTAGGCACACTTTTTGTATACGATACTCGTGACTTAAGTTACTCTATTAAAGGTTTATTGGTCTAGTGGTTAGCGACCTTAAACTGAGTCAAATAAATTACTACGATTTAATATTTACACTTTGTTTCTTCGTAAACCTTTGCGAAAATACTTTCAAAGATAGCTAAATGATGACGTTAATAGCCTTTTTAAACCTATTCATTTTGATACTCCACACGATGAGTTTTAAAAAAATAAAAAATTTGATTCCACAATATGTCTTCAAAAGTCCGCCATTTTAATTTTTATGACTTTCAATCTATTCAGTTATATCATATGCTTTAATGCCTGAATATAAAATCCTCAAAAAAAATATTTTTTGTACTAGAAATTTAAGGTTGCTGACTATAAATATAATTAATAGATTATCGCATATACACTTTGTTATAGCCAATTTACGACGGGGTAAAAAAGTAATCTTTCCTCATTAGTATGAAATTTTTATGTAGTGTTCGAGTATATTTATGTACAATATTTTTACTACTTATCAAAAACATTTTCGCAAAGTTTTATCAATAGGTAATTGGAAAATAAATTTACGGAACTTTTATTGCAGTAATTAATGTTATTATTTTTTAGAATTGAAAGCTTTGCATTTAAATAAAAACATATGCCGCATATATTCAAAATTGAAAATGCATATGCATGACATGATGTTTGAGACCATCTATAGAATTTAAATTGATTATTTTCCATAAATATTATACACGAGAGTTTGCACTTAACATTTGAATGTTAACACGGGTGACATAGAAATAAAATATTTAAAAATTCTTCAAAACTTGAACCTTAGTTTTCTCTGTTAAGTACTTATTTAGTTACTACTGTATTTACTACTGTTAGTTAATATATTTTTCTTTTATATCCAACTTAAACTTATAAGAATGGCGTCAATCTCCAAGATAAAAGTTTAACAAGCATAATAAAAACTTTCCTTAAAATCGCTGTTCTAGAAAACAAAAACATAGATAGTAAAATTAACTTTTAAAGTTATAAAATACCTCTAAAACAAATGTCAAATTATCCAACAAAATTATCAACATAATCAATCTGCTAAAAAGTATATACCTTTAGTCAAACAAAACCTACTTGTTGAAATCGGTTGAAAAAGGAAATTTCCATTAATTCCGTCCTATTATTAAAGTGAAGCACATCACCTTTGTTAGAGCAAGCTTACATGTATCACGTAAGATAATAAAAACATATCTACAGCATCAGTGTCGTGTTGTATCAACACGAGCTTTATATAAGAACATGTCGCCTCTGTCTATATCATCTGCCTATTTATTATTCCTCTAAAGTAGGGCAGATTTTCCCTGTATTGCAATACGTTAGCAACCTTATTTTACTTACTGTAGTATTATATTATGAAGCACGTATCTACCATTAAGAAACAAATTCTTTATTTAATCTTAAGCCATATAATTATATCACGTTAGATCTAACAAAACAACTCTGCAGTATCATGTTGTAGCAACACAATGTATGTCTGCTCTGTGTAGATAACATGTCAGTGCTGTCTATTCACCTATCAGGTCGCATGGCATTAATGCACTTCTGAAGTGGGTCAGATCTGTCCAATATCTTAGATACTTGGTGTAGTTATTAGTTGGCGTTAACCACAATTAACTGCTAAGTGAAACATTATAGGGTGAATTTATACATTTACTTTGTAATTTCTTTCTTATACAAACCAAAAGTATGCCACTACTCATTTTATTCCCTCCACCGCTTTCATAATTTAAAAATGTTACCGATTACTTTTACCGCCTGACTTTACTTTTTCTTTAATAATTAATAATTATTAGCAGTTTACAATACCAAACCAATATGAACACATCAGATAAAATCTAAAATGATTATTGACAGAGGTCAATCTATGTATATCAATCTATCTAAGGAAAGGTGAACGAGGTCAAGTGAATTTTTATACGCTATTTTATCATTAAAAAAACTTTTGTCGATAAACCTAGAAAATATATCGCGTTACGAGTATGCAAACAATCTGCCTTTTATGCTGCCGCAAAAGTATTTATGGTAGCGTGGAAGCATCGACATAGGCACGTATACGAGGTATAAGGCATAACGAACACAGTATATGTAGGTACAATATAATTTTATTATTTGCCCAGCTGTGTGGTAGTGCCAGTCCACCATTCGAAAGGTTCTTAGTTCGATTCCCGGCGGGGCAGGAGTTAGAACGATGTATTTAGATTTCTGTTCCCGGTCTGGGTGTCAAGTGTAATTGTTTTTGTCCATGGTAACCACGACAAAGGGAATCCTAGTGTGGGGCTATGATTGTGAAGCATTATTATTATTATTGTATGTAAATTTTGAAGCGTATAACCCCATATGCTATATACTCGTAACTACGACGCAGCGTAATAACTTAGTCGTCTACATTAGCTGGTGATATGTTTATTGTGTATTACAGACATAGTAATTTCATGATAACGATAATGTGGATATCGTTGACGCATAACAAGTTCATAATAATAACTTTCTATGAACTTGCGCAAAACACCATTAGTCATAACCGATAACAGTGTCGAGTATTATAGGGATACCCCAATAAATAGTACAATTTCGGATGATATAAAATTTTTGTCGATAACTCCATACTAAGGACATTAAACACATTAGTAAAGTTGTAAATTACTATATATAAAAGTGCTATTCGCACTCAAAAGGTCTCTTATATAAAAACTAAATGAATAATTATTTATATACTTTTATATTATAATATGGTAAAATATTTTTAAGAAGGCAAAATTTGTCATAAAAAAGCCTTTAACAGCTTTACCAAACATGTAGCGTGTTCGAAAACTTTTACCGTGGCGTTCAAAGTAAAGCAATTTATTGTGTTTCGAAAGAAGAGTATGGTTGTCGGAGTTCACTATGTCCATGGGTGCAGTGGCACTTAACACCAGGGGGCCTGCATACTCGTAGTTGGAAATTGAACGTAGCAATATTTACGTAGATAAGACTAAATCAGTTAAAAGTTATATCACAGAAAGATGAGACAGTTTTTCAAGAACTCTATTGATATTCCTGAGAATAGAAAAAAATACAGGTACTTACTTAAGAACGAACAAGAAAATATATTTACGGAATCCTTAAGAATCCATTAAAGAAGAAAACCCGAACCCTTTTGTGTCAAGTGTGGATTTATGTTTCTACCACTATGACTTTGTTTTCTTAAGGACCTACTTTGAGGTACGCGATTAATATTGCGAACTGCGACATCGGCGGAGATACTGCGACCTGTCGACAATGTATGTACATAAATGTGTAATATGACTATTATATACGATAAGTGACTGTAGGAAGTCACCTTGTGTTCCAATTGTCCACTGAATATGTAGGTAACTCATATTAGAAATTATTTGTCACGCGCGTTAATAGCCTACGTAGGGTTAATATTGACTGACATTGCACCGACATTAGCCAACACATTAGCCGAGCTTAAGCTTTCTTGGCGTTTAAAGTTCTACTTAGCGCCAAAAGATTATTGATGATTTTTTACGAATGACGTAGTCTATAGTCAGTAATATAATAAACAATGTTTCCTTACTATCCTTCATTTTAATTTACCAATTTAACGAGGGGGGCTAAATTTTACACATTATAAATCACGTTTTTTCATACCAATTTTGAAACATTTATAAGTAAATATAAAGTGAATTGGGTTAAAGTAACGTAGATTGTAATAATACAATATTAGTAGCGCTATTGTTTACAGTTACAGTGGACAGATAGATAGAAGATTTCTTTGAAGTTCGTTCCCTCATTTGAGCAAAGATGACAATCGCGCAATCTCTTTATTAAACGGGAGGAAACTTAGGGCTATAATTCTGTAGACTTAAGCTGGAATACAATAAGGAAAACTAGTCTTTCTAGAAACTAGTCAGAACACCTTTTTTATTACTTCAAAACATAAATTAAAATTAAAATTTTCGAAAATCAGACCAAAATCAATATTTCACCGAATTTCATAAGTTAGCGGGAAGTTATAAATTACTTATGCAACACAAATACTCTTACAGATACGTGCAGCATGACTTTGTCCGCTGAATAAACATGAATGTGCAGATTTTCTAGTTTTGCAATATGCTTCAAAAGAGTATTGAAAAATCAGAAAAGAGCAGTTTTGTCTTCTGTGGTGAAACTAGGAGAAAATACAACGGAAATTTTAAATTTCTTATTTCTTTCCAAAATGTTTTTATTATCTATATGGATATATGGCTGACTGCAACTATGTTTATATTAAGGAAGTACCAAACTACCTGATGCTAAATGGTGTAGACATTTTCTTATTAATAATAGACAAACGTTTGACCACATCCAACCTGAAGTAGTACATACATAAATGTGTTAGCTAAACTCAAATTATCATTATCAACCTGTCCTTATCCCAATGCTGGGTACGGGTCTCTTCTGGAGTGAGTAGGATTTAGGCCATAGTCCACTACGCTGGCCGATTGCGGGCTGATAAATTTCACATACCTTTCAAGAACGTAATAGAGACCTCTCAGGCACACGATGTTTTACTTTTTCTCACGATGATTTACTGCACCGAAAAGCAAGTGATAATTAATTTATAAACTCAAATTAGGCCACATAATACGTATAGGTATATTTGTAAATACTTAATTATGAAGATAATTTTACAACCAAACATAAATATAAATATTTTTGGGACAACTCACACACGGTTATCTGATCCCAAATTAGGCAGAGCCTGTGCTATGGTAACCAGACAACTGATAAAC
>DWNH01001301.1:0-11714 GCA_018249895.1 Tiana niger
TCCCCTAGTTGGCGCCATTCCGTCCGGTCCTGAGCCCTTAGAATCCAGCGGTTTCCCGCTATCTTCTTCAGGTCATCTCCACCTGGTCGAAGGGCGACCTGTGCGATTGCGATATTACCATGTGACTATTATTTTATTGAGTATGTATGTATCTAATTACTTCGCTTAATACCTTTATAATTAAGAATTGTGTCATGACAAAAATAAACTAAATGAGTAATGAATGGTAACTTGTTTTGTCATAAAATATAGGTTTGTTATACAATGATATTTGTTGTGTGTATCGTTCGTATAATATGTTATGTTAATAATATTTCTTAACGCCATTAATTGTGCAGAGTTCAGTAAAGGTTGACCCTAAGGATTAATATGGCGAGAGTAACCATAACTCTTTTGACACAGAGAATTTGAAGCACTTTTCCGGTAATGTTTTATGCAAAATTGATAATTCACAAAACTATTTTGTATAGGTCGAAAATGTCAAAATTTCGAAATATACATCGCCCCTACGTTACCCATACATAAAATTTAGAAAATAATTAGATACATAAGTCTAGAAAGAAATTAATCAATCTTATACTAAATTGCGAAGCGCGATTGAGTGAATATCATATGTATAAGGTTACGTTTACTTAACAAGCCTCCACATAACAGAAATGCTTGTAATTGCATACATAACGGTACTATTAATTGATCGCGAGGTGGTCGGGTTACAGCAGGACGTTGTTAAGGCTTGTGTGATAATACTCGTATGTACATATGTATATGTTTTTATTAAAAAGAACTAGGTAGCAACCTAGCATGCAGTTCTGCTGGTGTTAAGTAATCTCTGCAATCCATAAACCACCATATTCAATCTCACACAGTATCGTAGGTAAAATAAAGTGGTGCTACTCCTAAAGACTAAGATGGCCACCACATATTTAGTACTAGTAGACCTGTCAGATCCTGTCTTGCCCGAACGTTGGCTTGATGTCCCGCGCCACACAGGACTTTTGGCAACACTAATCACTTCATATAAGGATATATGGCGACTTGTTGAAGCTATACATCATCCGCCGCAGGGGAGCATGAAACATGTTTCCCGACGACAGATACATTCGAGTAAAGTTTAATTTAATTACCAAATCCCTTCAGAGAAACAGTTTTTCTTCGGAATGTATGTTGAACAGATCGTGTGCCATTTCTCAGTAATTTGTTTTTATCCAAACTCGGTTGGTTGACAAGACAAGATAAATTACAGATAATTAGGTAATAGGTATTGATTGGTGTCAGGTCGTGTAAACTTTACGAAAGGTCTCTGTTTTATTTATGACGTTCCCCAAAACTTTTTACAAATAATTAACCTCATATAGCTCCTTTTACGGATACGACCAAAGATATACCTTTACAGAACAGCTTCAAAGTACATTGTTTTAAAAGCAGCGTTACTAGGACTTCAACGGACGATTGTAGACTCAGTAAGCGTCATGTGGAATAAGTACTGTAACCTGCAAGTCAAGTGCTGTAAAAAATCTCACGCCATTTCTTATTGCATTGAGGAACTTGAATGTCACAAATAATGCAATCATTTAGATAAATTTTAAAATCCATTTGTTGCATCCATCTCTTCGCAGTCAATAAACTTTCTAAAGACTCGAGCCCTTAACATAATTTTTAAAGAAATAACGTTACTTTATATATTGATATCATTAAACTTTACATAATTCCCTTATCTGTTGAAAATGTCGACCAATAAAGTTTTATTTAGTCCGCTTCTCACCCATATTTTGAAGTTATTATGGGATTACTTTACTTCATTAACAGCTTAGTTACATATAAATGAGTGGGATTGAACTCTATTAACACTTTATAACCGAGGTTTTAATGTCATGAAGTAATTAGCATATTTACGAGCAATATCTTTTACTAATTGTATCACACGACGCGTATTATAGCTTAACATTTTAAACGTATTGTATTAACATCTTTTGACTGTTTGCGGTATAAACAGAGTATTTATCGTGACAGGTAAAAATATTAGATACAAAAAGTAACTCTTAACCATCGTCATTAAGTACCAACCAAGTAATACCAACTATTTAATACCAAATAATCGCATATTAACTATGCGATTACTATAACACTAATAGAAATAATTATAAATTGTATATGAACGCAACGAATTAGGGACGAAATGAATGTCTGTGTATGTTCGCTAAAGCGCGAAAATACTAATTTTGAAATTAATGTCTATTTGTTTATTTGTCATGTTTTTCAAAAAGTAATTAAAATTTGTTATAGTATTATAATAATATAGGAACAATCATACTATGAGATGAGGCAACATATGGGATGGAAATTGTAGTCAAAGGTATTTTCATCAGCAATAAATTTAATTTACATTTAATTTACCTAGTATCATGATTAACCTAGTACGAATACTAGTCTAGTACAGTATCGTTATACTTGCGGCAAATCCCATAATATAGTTAAATAACATCTACTTTTTCCATTATCTTGATCGGAGGAGCGGTGTTGGTTACATTGGTAAGGCAACGAGGCAATGGATGGATACATTGATGGCTATCACTTATCTGATCACAAGTCGGTTTGTCGACAACTTACAGCCGGGACTTGCTTATCTAATACATCTAAAACTGCGAGTGTAGAGCCATTGAGTTGTGAACGGCTGCTCGCTTTAATCGCTTTTAAACTGTTTCTAACAGCTCTTAATTATTTATGTCTTCGTAGAAAAAGCTTTTAGCGTGATGTGGCTTGTCGACAAGATCGGCTTGATTGACTGATTATTTGCAACCACGTTATGAAAACACTTTAAGAATTAAATTTGGTAATAGAAAATATGTAGAAATTTGTTAAGTGGCTCCGCCGTCTGGGGAGTTAATTTACTGTGTTTCCAACCATAGATATCCTTATTTAACCTTAGACAGTACAGCAGCCTGAAGTCGTGCATGGAAGAATTTTGCTCCTTAGGACTAAAAAGGTTGCCTTATATTTAACGAAGGCCACTTAAAATTTTGGCTATTCATTTTTTTTAACAAAAACGCATATGAACCTATTTTTTAGTATATAAAAAGATGTGTTTGCGCTGTATAGGTACTTTAGCGAGTATTGTCGTTTACTATTTACAACTTTTAGAGACTTAGTACTCAATTAATGTTCGATAGGTGGCGCTTGAGTAGTTTTGTCTAAGTAGTAACATTTAGCTTAACGAGCGTTTAATTAGTTTAAAAATTGATGTGTTTGTCGCATTTAAATAACACACCAATTGTTGAGTGTGAGAATGCTGAGATTCTGATGACAGTGGGGATAAATTTGCTGATGAGTGGTGCCCGTAATATATCTTTACATTTTAAAACCACGCGAACGAAATGGCTGGTACATACCTAGAAATATATAAACATATATATAAAAACATAACTATAGCTACAGTATCCAAACAGATTATACTCCCTGCACATTTTCCTTTCTGTAAACAATAAATATATGCACACAATAATTGCATGCATTTGCACAATATCATAATCTTGTCACGCTACACTTGACACCAATATAGTGGAGCATTCAACCAGGATTACCAGCGATGTTTATCGTGCCCTCGCAAATATTTAGCCAAGAATGTGTATCAAACATCTTGCGATTCTTGCGTGACAATGACGACATAATATTTGTATTGTGTCCGAGATTATAGATACAAAATCTCGCCTTTGTATAACTTTGTTATGTAATGCAAATATTTTTGTCAAAAATTATGTTCACGAGATGATTAAGTATGATTGCAAACATTTCAATGTTAATAAGATTTTCTCTTCAATCAACTTTTAAAAGTTATGTATAAATTTATGTTGACTTCAAATGTATAATTATATTACACTAAGTTAGGTATAATTCGATTCTCAACTTAAATGTAACTTAAAAAAATTCTATGTCTCTTAGTTGTACTTCTACTTTAGTCTTGTGATTGTGTCTACTCATTGTACTTAACTTCTAGATCTTTCACGTGTTAATGTAATCGCTATTTAACTTTACTGACCTGTTTTTATTCATGTATCTTACGCGGAAACTTATAAATGGCCTTCATCTACTAATCATTTTGCATATGTTTTTATTTGTAACTGTAAGTTTTACATGAAAATAAATGAATAACTAAAAAAATAATGTGCTATGTAAGGAATACTATATAACCTCTGTGCTGAAAGTGAATAGTATATATGTAGGTACTACAAATTGTTAAAAAAATATATACCTACATTAATTTGATGCACAAAAATTGCAGAATCATACGACCTTTTACCGAAATAGTCATCAATACCACAAGGAAGCAAATTCCGTATTCTTTCTTTTCAATATGTATACAAACATTTATACCGTGTAACAGAAAATAATGCCCAATAAAGCGGGGTTTGAATGCTGGGTCCAAATGGAACTGCCTTAAATCCTTCCTTATCGCATAGACACGATCTCTACATTCTACAGCGGTGTAGAGTTACAATGAGACACAAACTGCTAAGAAATAGAATTGTATGTAAACTTAACAATCCCCTTCCCATTTGACCCTCAAATGTAAAATTCACGCCTGAATAAATATCTTTGAGGCATCTCTGCAAAATTGAAATCTTCAACTTTTTTTGTCACAGATTAAAAAATCTTTGCCCACGGTGCGATGAGGACGCAGTTTTCAGACAGATTTTTTAGACTGTATATTTGTTATATGTATATAATATAAGCAAGCTGCAATTAAATACCTTGTTGAAGATATTAATCAATCAAATAAAACCTATACGTTAAGTAGTACAATTCCTGAAAATTTCATCAAAATCCACCAACCAATCCGTGATTTCGGAGCCTATGGGGCTAGTAGAGTCAACAAGTTCGGGAAACTGAAAAACTGTTTTGTATTTTAAGTCAAATTACCCATACGGTAATATAAAGTACTCTTGGCAATCATTGAAAATTTTATAAACATCTGTGCGTCGATTTCGGAGCCTATTTGCTACAAAAAAATGTAAATTAAATGTATATATTATGTACTAGCTAAAGAAAACCATTTTTTAATTTATTTTCTACTTTAATGTATTTTTACTGTACAAGGCATACGACATCCTCTTCTATCTTGCTTCCCGATTGCATTTGGTCTACAACCTGACAAGTGGGGACTTTATAATTTAATAAAAAACTTAGTTTATTGAATTATCAAACAAATTTATTATGCATTCAGCAAAGTTGTGCGTTGCATGCGCCCGCTCTTGGGGTGACGCGCGGCCTCATTTACAAATATTTTGGAAATAATATTACTTTAACTTGTCGGCGTTTTATCTACCGCTTCTTTCCGTTTAGTTGCCTATTGCATTCATTTTCTAAATCCCTAAACTACCTCATCACTATTATTCATAGAAATTTAAACCTAATATATTTTGAGATAGGTTCCATTTTTCGGTGCTTGAATTGTACTTTACATCGTTCTGACATAAGCAGTAATTGATTATCTAAGAGCAAAATCTTCACGAAAAACTAAAAATGGACGCCCGCAAAAAATGCGAACCCAGTTATAGGATAGGGCTGCCGCATAAATCTCAATTTATTAGCAATTGATTTATTATTTATGATAGCTTATTATAAGAAGCTTATAAAATATGGGTGATTTAAATTAAATTATGATACGTATGAAAATTGGAAAGCATAAATAGGTTCCTTTATATTTTGAAAGTCGAAGCATGAAACAATTATACATGATATACTTAAATATATTTTATATATTACTCGACGGTAAATATTGCATATTAGATTGTTAATTGGAATTTTAAAAAAAGATTTAGATTTAGGCCATGGTCACGCTGGCCAAGTGCGGATTGGTGGACTTCCCTTGACTTCCGAGTTTTTTTTTAAACTCTCAGGCATGCAGGTTTCATCACGTTTTCCTTCATCGAAGAGCAAGTGATAATTATTGTATAATACGCATATAACATCGCATATAAAATTAGAGATAGGTGCGGAGATCGAACCCGGACCTACCGGAATTCAACCACTAGGCTATCATTGCTCATACAAGTTTAGTTAGTAATTGGTAGTAATCTGAAGAACGACTGGCATCACAATAAGTAAAATAAAGATTTTAATAAAACCCAAAATACTCAGGGGTATCTTCAATTTCAACTTTTCGTTCGTGTTTTTTTGTACTTTGATCATAACTTTCAGCTCCAACGGGCATTTTAAATCAGTATACACTTTTTCATTGTTTATCAGTTATCAAAGAAGACCGAGCCTAGTTTCGAAATATCATCAACCAAACCCGAGATCTTATCGTCGTCAAATAAAACAAAGTATTGCGTCAACCCTGACGCTTATCTGCCATCTCGTGCCACGTAATTTGACACTTTTCGCTGACAAAGCCCACATTTACTCGACACAGAGTATACAAAAAATTATGAGTCTATGACATAGACCTATGAACCGTCACGCAAAAACCTACCGCCGTACAAAAAGCAATTAGCATTTTTTGTATCCCTATTTCGTTGAGAATTAATATTTACGAGAATGTTTGACGAAAAAACATAAACTTAGCACGTGTTAAGCCAACATGTGAACTACGAAGTATGTCTTATTTCTTATAATTAGGCTTCGTTGCTCTGAGAATCCTTGGAGTTAAGGGTGGTCTAATGTTGCGGAATTTCCGGTTGGATAGTGACATATTTGGCCAATATGTTTTCGTAGAAGTGTTTAGTTAATACTAAGTTTTGATATTGTGTCTTGAAGCATTTGTGTTTCATTTATGTTTACTGAGTTGGAACTTGTGCAGTTTTCAAAAGTGTAATGATTTAAACGATATTGGTTCTGTGAGTACAGTCTTGAGATGATATGAAACAAAATTTGAATAATGTATACTGATGTTTTGTTTTACTTCGCTACAATTTGCAACAACAACAACAACAATTTTTTTTGTACACCCAAAAAATTAGTATTATAAACCCAATTAAATTAAGATAGGGACAACTGTCGACCTCATCACTATAACATTAACTATACTGTCCACAAAATAAATGAAGCATGTGAAATGCAATAACTCTACGAGAGCAACTAAGGTAATGTCGCGTCGCAGTCCCATCGAACGTTGTATTACGGCAAAGGAAAACAATCTAAAGAAATCATAATTAATCAACTCAAAAATTCTGATCAGATTTTTATATACACATCATAAACTCATGTATTTGAATATGTAGTTTTCGTGGCTTCACATAAATTACCAACATTGAGTTTGTCTCTTTCATAGACAAATATATATACATGTACATATGCATATCTAGATAATTTATGCATGTGAAATTGTATAATTTGTCGCGTATCGGACAATCAGAGATCCTGTACAAAACATGGAAGCATCATCAATCAGACATCGAACACTTGCGAATGCTTTCAAACAAATCGAATAATAAAAACGGTAAGTCCCAAGGCGATACCAGATCCGTATCTCATATAATCCGAACAGGAAACTCATTGTGGAAGACCAGATGCGAAATTCCTGAAAACCGTTGTGAAGCTCATCGTGATTGTTATAGAGAATAGCGCACTTGTGGGCGTGGTTGGATTGTGCATTCCGAGTTTATGGACGTTCGCGTTCTAATATTTCCTCTAAACCGTTTTTGTTCTTTACAATCGGAACAAAATATTGTGAGATATCGACGTCGCTTTTTATTTTGCCGATATTTGTGCAAAATGAGCCGCAGATCGATTTTCAAATTTTTAAAATCATAATAGATTTAAAAATGTAAAAATATCTTAGAATATACATATATGTATGTATACTTTTAAGTTGTTTCTTCGATCAAATATTCTAAGCTAATATTATTAATTTTTGAAGCAGTGATAGCCTAGTGGTTGAATTTGAGCCTACCATTCCGGTGGGTGCGGGTTATATATACCTACCTACATAGTAATTAATTATCACTTGCTCTTCGGTGAAAAAATCGTGAGGAAATTTGCATAAGTTTTCCACAACGTTCTGAAAGATATGTGATGTCCACCAACTCGCACTTGACTAACGTGGTAGACTATGGCCTAAATCCTT
This sequence comes from Tiana niger, assembly GCA_018249895.1. NCBI lineage: Eukaryota > Metazoa > Arthropoda > Insecta > Lepidoptera > Hesperiidae > Tiana > Tiana niger. The sequence goes on from DWNH01001301.1 coordinate 8,063, forward strand.
CGATTATCAGCATATGACTAAGTTATGACATATGAAAAAGTTTTACAACTTTGACAGTGCGTAGCTGGGATTTAGTTAAAAAATCTTCTGTACATAATTATTTTTGCTTCACCAACCTCATGGCATTTCATATTATTTTGATGTTCAGCTAAAAGGCGACGAAACACCTTTATATTGAATAAAAAATGTTTTGTAACATGATTCGATTTAAAAAAGGGGCGAAACGGAATTATTCGGGCGGCAAATTGGTATCGAAAAAGGATTTTCTACTGTTTTGAAAATACGGCTCGCGATGCGGTGCTCTGAAAAGGATTAAATTCGGGAACTTCGATCTTTTGTGTGAATTGTTTTTACAGCTTAGAGAACTCTTTGTCGGTTTTGCGGAGTTACAGCAACTCGAGAAACAACATAATGGATGGCGGCACCGTAACGTGGTCCTTTAACTCAAAGGCACCCATTTTACGGCTCTTGAATGGGTGTATGGGTTCTTAGTATCCTTTGACGCAGAACGTACGTGGCTGTGAATAGGCCTGTTTCTGTTTCATGGCTCGGTCTTCAATGGTTAACAAGCGCGGTCTAAGATTGTTAGTCGCGCTACTTTGCTTCCTGTAAATAACAAAGCCGCCAAAGATGCCTAGTTGGGAGATAAAAGTGTTAATTAGACAGCGCAACTTCAATTATTTTTTTGTATGGAGTTAGGTATGGTTCTTTTACCAAGTTAAGACACTACATGCTATCGCAACACTAGCACAATTTCTTTCAATGGAAGTGGAATTTCCAGAATTTTTTGTCAGAAAAATTAAAACCAGCGTAAGTCATAAAACCATCGTTCTATCGAAGGAACAGTCAGCAAACATCTAAATTTTACTTTTTAGTTAAATTGTAGGTAAAAAAGAATGTTTAAGACACACTTCATTTTAATTTTTGACATTTGTAATCCTACATCACAAGATTTTTTTCTGTCGTATCTTCTTAGCCTTTTGTAATCTCTCAGTCCGGAGAGGGCTTTTGGTCATTTCGAAGGATGTAATATATTTAGATTAGAGCTATCAATCCTAGACCGTCATGAATTCAACTCGCAAGGTGTGTCATTTCTTTACACTGGACTATTAATCACAAATTCTATGTATATTGTGTTACTGAAAAAGGGTCTCCTTTTAGCATTTTTTAGCATAACCCACTCGAGGTAGCCGGAAGCGCATATGGCACAAATATTTAAAAGTGGTTTGCCTACGGACAATTTTTTTCGAACCGCTTTTTTGCCTATCGCTCAAATTTATTTAATGGTTACTAAGTATAAAAATCAGACCCTTTTTCGTCCCTCGAATATCATGGCCCCAGAAAGATTAGCGCGCCATTGTCAGCTATTTTTTCCATCCAAAATGCCTTTTTTGTCATTTTTGTGACAACGACATTAATAAATAACAAATAGTCTAATAAGGATTTTGAAAAAGTGATTCTATTTTCATATTTTATATTATATTAGCAATGCGGTCGTTTTTTGTGCAGTATGCTTTTGTTGTACGTTTTTCATGGCACAGGTAGAATGTTTCGTTTTGAATAGAACTAAAAATTTTGATTGAAGGATCTAATAAATTTGTAAAAATATCATCTACTTTCATTTCGATTGTATCTTACCTAACAGTCTTCGACATACAGTCATTGGAACGTTCTAGATAACTTTACAATAATTTTCGAAAATACTTTTAAAGTCTAAGAAGCAACCGTGAAATAAATCCAGTCTAATCTATTGTGCGTCCGAGCATTCAGTACACCCTCATCCACACTCCGAACAATATTGCAGATCAATTGTGATGAAATAAATTCTTCTGATTGATGATCCGCCACCAAACGTACATTTACTTATATTCTTCGCCTTCCTCTAACACATAACAATACAGCCCCAATATGCCTTCCAAGTGTGTCCTATAAATAATACATTATACACCTCTTTGTCAAGAAACTCAATGCAAAGCTTTAAGGGTGGATGATCTCTTAAAATAACAAGTGTTTGCTTCAATGATTACCGACAATACGTATACCTTTAGCTGCCTTATAAAAGCCTCCTTACTTGTTACGAGCGAAACGTATGATAACGTGTTGCTTTCATTCGAAACAAGCTTTTATATTTAATCGGTTACAGCTTAGTTTCTTATGAAATCCCTAGGAAAATGTAAGTTTTTAGGCACAAATGAAATTGAACTCTGCTAACCAGTGTTAAAGTTTCTTTTCATTCGTAAAACGAATCCTCGATATTTGTCAAATTGGGCTTAGAATAAAATGTGCGTGAAACATCACGGCCAAGTTGGTTCACCATAACATAAAGAAACATTCATCTATTGATACTTCGCTATTTAAATGGTTTTACACATTTATAATATGAGTTACGATAAATAGAGGCTTTTGTGTGCGGAGTTTTTATTTTGTTCCGAGCTCATTGTATGAAACTAATGCATTTAATTCAATTTCAATATTTGGTAGATCGGCTTTGAGGATGCTTCAGACATTATGTATCTACTTATGGTAATTATTTTTGTAGATACAAATAAAAAGAAGTTTGTAAAGAAATGAAAAGTCAGCTTATTTTTGTTTCTAAACTCTAAATCGAAAGAACGAATCCTTGTAACTTAAGAGTTATAAGAAAAAGGTAAACTATATCATAAATCATTACAACATACATACATAATACATATTATAATATAAATTAAATATACATATTTATATGTATTTGAAATTCGATTTAGCATTAATCTTACGTTTAGGAAGTCTATGTTTTTGTAGTGAAAAACTATTTCATTTTTTAAAATATTTTAAAAACTACAATTCCCTCAACATTTATTACCAAGATTATTATTAGATTACATTAGAATTACATTTATTATTAGAAACCAATTAACGAAATTCAATTTACACATTGTTAGTTTCAGCTGCATCTATTTGGTCACGCCCTTCAGGGGTTAATAAGGTAGCTATTAGGACCGTATCACCTGCTCATTTGGGAGATGAAGCATTTTCGAAGACAATTAATGGGCGCAAGCAATGCTATCCGCCCTTCGTAGTTCTCCGCCCAAGTTCGTTTCGCGTTAATGGGATTTCTGTGAAATATGTTTAACGTTATGTCTATTAATTAGTACCTGCTCTAACTAGGAATAATGGTTCCTGCTTTTTTTTAAATACTGCAATAGGAATTTTCAGTAATAATAGTCATAATTGTTGTTATACTGTATTAAAATTGATTAAAATAAAATTAAGAAGGTTTTTTGCTTATTCTGTTGAAGTTATTCATATTATATTACATAATTTATACATCTCATATATGTAAGTAAGAAGTATTTTTTCTTTTACTGTTCTTTTTTAATATAAATGTACTTCAATTTATAATGACTTGTATAAATAAGTTTCATGAGAAAATTATTATTCAACAATAATAATGATGATGAACACCTAGAAAACTTCTTCGAAGTATTCGAAATAAAAATTGTAAGATATTTGAAAATACTAGATCGAACAGTTGAATACTTATTAGTAAAACATTTCGACAATGACACAACAGAATTTTGAAAATCCTATTTTAACACTCGAAGTATCCGCCTATGTAATTATTCCTTACAAATTGGCGGCGTTCTATGCAGGCAGAAACGCACGCACCTTC
>DWNH01001302.1:0-11713 GCA_018249895.1 Tiana niger
ACCTTATTTTTGTTGAAATTCCAGACACACAATAAAATTACAAAATTCTTAAAAATATAGGTATATGTATATACAAAAAAAAAATTGTTTTTAAAAGTCGTCGTTGTGTCATTATTACGATTAAAATAATTTACTTTTTGACATTTTGTATTGCACAATTATGAAAATATTTAATTTCATGTTATTTTTTTCGGGCTACATTTTTTCTTTCGATCGGAATTTCATATCTTCCTTTCCAGTCTGAATAAGATCGTCTGCAGTCCGTCATAGAATTTATAGGTTCACATCTTCTACTTATTGACCAATAGACGTATCCTTCTGGACACTGATACACGAGCCCCCTTAATTTGCCTTTTTTCGTAGTTTCACACTTGAGTAGAACAGGGGAACATTCTTCATTCTTTTCGAAGGGAAAATGTCCTACTGCTGGACATGAATACTTTTGTCTGTTTACTGTAATCTGTAAAGAAAGTTTGCGAAAAATATTAATTATTATAATTTAACATTTCATAGGATTTTTAAGATATTTGACGAACTTTTAATTCGTGCAGTACATACTATAAAATAAAATAGGATTCGTGAAGCATGACGATCCCCGTTCCGGTTTGCTACTCAATAAATGCTGGGTTCCCATCGAGTAAAAATTTAAATGATGATAGTTTGTCTATAGCATCTCTACATCTGGTTTTTCCTTTGTATTAAGGAAGTAACAAACGAGCATGCTGACCGTGATATTAAGTGGTCATAGAATTGATTTCATCATTCAAATAGATATTTACACCCAATTTAAAGTACCAGGACGGAATCCTAATAAATGTAGAAAACTATTAAATAAGAGCATATTTTTTTGGGAATATAATTTTAAATTTATAGAATAGTTCACAAAATAATTATAATAACTAGGTCCTGTATTTAAAATATTGTTAAACTTACCGGTTCTTTATAATTTGCGTTTAAACGCTTTACTCGTCGCTTTTGAGCGATTTTTCCATTACATTTCTTATCGGCCTTTTCTTCTTCCACACATTGAATCTTACTCTCATCGTAAATAGTATTGTTTGGACAATTAAAGACGGCTACTTTTACTTCATGGTTGTCGTCATCTTCTGTACATTGATAGAATAAATTACAATATTTTGGATGTCTCCTAAACCCAGTAGGACATACGTATAAATATTGGTCGTCATCAGTCTCAGGACATTCTTTATCTGTTGATTCTTTTGCTGTTGTTGTATCTTGCCCACTTTCTGTGGTTGAGCTTCCTTCTGTTGGTTCTTGACTTGTTGAGGTTTGCTCAGTTGTTGAAGATTGATTTTCAGAACTTTGCTCGGTATTCGATTCTTGAGTAGTTGTCTGGTCAGCTTTCGTTGTTTGCTCGGGAGTACCTGTTGTACTTTCACTTGCTGGTGATTGTGTCGTTGTTGATGTTGCTTCTTCAGTAGTAGTTGTAGATTGTTCCATTGTTGTGGATGTTGTACTTTGTTCTGTGGAAGTGGTTTGTTCAGATGTAGTTGATTCTTGTGTGGTGCTTGATTGTTGACTTGTAGTTTGCTCAGAAGATGATGTAGTTTGTTGTGTCGTACTTTGTTCCGTTGTAGACTGCTGTGTAGTGCTTTTTTCGGTAGGAGATTGTTGTGTCGTGCTCTGTTCTGTTGTGGATTGTTGTGTCGTGCTCTGTTCTGTTGTGGATTGCTGTGTCGTACTTTGTTCCGTTGTAGATTGTTGTGTAGTACTTTGTTCTGTAGTAGATTGTTGTGTAGTGCTTTGTTCTGTAGTAGATTGTTGTGTTGTGCTCTGTTCTGTCGTAGATTGCTGAGATGTGCTTTGTTCTGGCTGTGCTGTAGTTTGCTCCGTTGTAGATTTTTGTGTAGTACTTTTCTCTGTGGAACTTGTTTGGTCAGTAGTAGACGACTGTGGAGTACTTGTTTGATCAGTAGCGCTGCTTGATTCAGTTGTAGAAGTAGATTTTCGAGTAGTTGATTGTGCACTAGTAGTCCCTTCCGTAGTAGATGACTCTGTTGTTTCTTCTTGTTTACTCGTTGTCCCTTCACTCGATGCAGTTCCATTATTTTCGTTTTGAGTTTGCGTTCCACTGCAATCGCGTTGTGGGTAAACTGATTCTTCATAATTACAAGTTTGAAGTTCAGGATCCCAAATAGTACCCTCACCACAATCAAAATGGAAAATAGTGAAAGTTTTTCCGCTCCCATCCCAATCAACGCATCTATAAAACTTTTTGCAATCATATGGATCTGGATAAAAACCAGCTTCAGTACATGTGTAGTTACTAGTATTAGAATTGTTTGTTGACTCTTGTGAGTTTTGATTACTGTCTTTTGTAGTAGTAGATTGAGTTGACGCACTACTTGTAGATGTACCTTTAGTCGTTGTTTCCGATGACTCTAGGTTGACGGACGTAGTAGTTGTAGTCGAAGAACTATTACTATTTTTACAAGATGGATTTGATACGTCTTGAGGATGGTTGCAAGTTGTTATATCTTGATCCCAAATTGTGCCATCTCCACACGTGTAGTCATATTTTGTAAATCCACCTTTTCCATTATCAACACACCTGTAAAAGTTTTTGCAATCTTTCGTATCACCGAAATATCCTGATTCTTTACAAGTATCTTGATTTTTAATACTTGAGGGTGTAGATCCCGTTGAAGAAGCTTGTGTAGTGCTTGACTGTTCCGATACTGTTTCATCTTGCACTGTTGGTTTAGTTTCACTTTCAGATTGACTTAAATTCTGGCAATTTTTAACTTCACTTATATGATTACACGATTGTGTTTTTGTATCCCAGGCTGTACCTTCACTACAAGCGAAATCATACTTGCGATATCTTCCATCCTCATTATTTACACATTGATAGAATTTTGTACAATCTTTACTATTCTGGTAATAACCTTCTGATTGACAAACATCATTACTTGACGATTCGGGTTTAAGAGAACTCTGTGTATTATATTCATCAGCTGGTGATGATGGGTATGCGTTAGTTGTTGAGCTAGAACTTGATATAGTGCTGGATGTTGTAAATGGTGATTCTTGACTCGACTGAGGTGAGGTGGTTGTAGTACTTGTACCTTTGCTGCAATGAGATTTATCGCTGTCATGGTCACATGCTTGTATATCTTGAACCCAAACAGTTCCATCACCGCATGTAAAGTCATATTTAGTAAATCCACCTTTACCATTGCCTACACATCGGAAGAACTTTTTACAATCATGAGAATTTTCATAAAAACCATCGGAAGTACACTCATCATTAGTTGCTGGTGGTGTAGACGATTTTTCTGTTGATTCCGTTGAACTTATAGATGTAGAAGTTCCAACAGAAGCTTCGCTACTTTCAGCATGAGACTCCGTTTCAAATGTACTACAATTTTGATTTGAACGTGCATGGTTACAAGCAAGAATTTCTTGATCCCAAACTGTTCCATCGCCACAATCAAATTCGTATTTATAAAACCCTCCCTGTCCATTGTCTGTACATCTATAAAACTTTTTACAGTCGTTTTTATTGCCAAAAAAGCCTTCTTGCTCACATTGCTGTGATTTTTGAGGCATAGATGAGGAAGAGTAATCGTTATTTTTTTCAGTTGAAATAACTGGAGTGTCATTTTTGCTAGGTGATTCAGTAGTTGGCGTGGACAAGTTATTGCAAGGCGTCTTAACAGAACTAATGTGATTACAAGAATTTATTTCCGAATCCCATACAGTGCCATCGCCGCATGAAAACTCATACCGAATAAAACTGCCTCTACCATCATTAACACACCTATAGAATTTCTTACAATCTAGAGTGTCAGCCATGAAACCTTCAGACTTACATTGTTCAGTACCGCCATCTGAGGCAGGTGTCTCAGTTGTTGAGTTGCCCCAAGAATGACTTACTGTAGAACTACTTGTTTCTTTACTATGTTGCGTATTATAGTTGTTATCGCCAACGTCATCCTGTATCGTCATTGGATGAGACGTCGTTGAGCTTTCGGCAGAAATTGGTGCTGCATAGTCCCTACATGAATTACCAGCCCACGCGTGGTTGCAGGCTTCAGTTTTTGGATCCCAAACAGTACCTTCACCGCAAGAAAATTCATAACGTATAAAATTGCCTTTTCCATCATCTACACATCTGTAAAATTTCTTGCAATCATGTTTATCTCCTACAAATCCACTAGTCACACAATGATTATTATCATCAAAAGTTGTTGATGTTAAACTTGTAGAGCTACTTGCAGTCGTATATTGTATAGTACTTTTAGTTGATATATCACTGTCCATATTAGCTGTAGTTTCGAAGTCTTGCTTCGAAGAGCTTGTACTTCCTTCACAATTTTGAACTGCCCAAACATGATTACATGCAGAAATCTTAGGATCCCACACGGTACCGTCACCACAAGAAAATTCGTATCGGATAAAATTTCCATTACCATTTTCAACGCATCTGTAAAAAATTTTACAATCATTATTGTCACCCATAAATCCATTAGTTTGGCATTCTTTTCCTTTATTAGTAGGTGCAGTAGAAGAGAATTTTGTAGTTGTGCTAAGAGTTGTAGATTGTGGATTCCGTTCTGGATCTTTGTTCATATTTTGAGGTAAATTATAACCATTATCATCCTCTGAATCTTGCGTTGCAGCATGTGTTGTTGTTACCTGTGTATAATCTTTTATCGTATCTCCTCCGCATTTTTCTACAGCCCACGCATGATTACAAGCTTCTATTTTAGGATCCCAAACTGTTCCTTCTCCACATGTAAATTCGTATTTGGTATACTGACCGTTACCGTTTTCTACACACCTATAAAACTTCTTGCAATCTTTATCATCTCCCATAAATCCACCAGATTTACAAATAGACCCTTGATATAAAAGACTTTCAGTCGATGAAGTGGGCGGTGGTGACGTCTCTCTTTGTGAAGAACTATAACCTGAATTATAATCATTGTCATAAAAACTTTTCTGTGTTGTTGTATGTACAAGAGATACAGTAGTTATGATAGAATTTTCGCTACTTGTTTGCACTCCCATAGTTCCTTTTTGAGAACTACATTGTTTAACAGTCCAAGCGTGATTGCATGATTCAATTGCAGAATCCCAAAACGTACCATCACCGCATTTATACTCATATTTCGTAAATCCTCCTCTTCCATTTTCAACACACCTATAAAATTTGGCACAATCGTCATCGTCACCAAAAAATCCATTGGACTGACAATTTGTCTTAGGTACTTTTAATGAGTCAGGGGTCAAAGTACTTCTTGTGCTTAAAGTGTGCGTTGAAGACTTTGGTTTTTCAGTGTATTTTTGATTGTTTTTGTGACTTCCATAACCAGTTTCATCGTCAATTTCATTATTAAAAGTAGATAAGGTTGTGGTATAATAGTTATTTGTTGGGCCTATAACAGTTACAGTACTAGGAGGTGTTTTTTGATCAGATGTTTTAGCTCCACATTCTTTAACAGCCCAAGCATGGTTGCAAGCTTCTAGCTTTTCATCCCATAATGTTCCTTCACTGCATGAGAAGTCGTATCTATTATAACCACCTTTTCCATTACTACTACATCTATAAAACTTTCTACAATCATTTGAATCGCCTATGAAACCATCTTTTGTGCATTTATTAGTGCTGATGTCTTTTAAATACTGAGTGGTGGTTGCAATTGTTGTACTTGATGAGGGGAATTTGGCTGTTTGTGTTTGAGCTTGGCTAGATCGATTTGAATGATCAACTTGTAGTTGTGTCTGAGTTACTTTATCACCATAATCAAATTGGCTTTGACTCTGACTGACTGCATTGCCATAAGCTATTTGTGTTTGATTTTGATTAATGACAGGTATTTCTTGATTTAGTCGATCACCGAAATGTATCTGTGTTTGATTCTGAACAACAGATCCATTACTTATTTGTACTTGTGACTGAGTAACTTTTGAACCGTAAGAAATTTGTGTTTGCTGTTGAATAGCATGATTTAACACTAGTTCATTGTTTGGATTTTTATTTCCGTAATTGACGTTATCTACCTGGAGACTATTACCTTTTCCACATCGTCTACGTTTAGCAGCCCATGGATGATTACAACCTTGTGTATCATCATCCCATATAGTAGATTCACTACAAGAAAATTCATATCTTATATAGCTTCCACGTTGATTACTTACGCATCTATAGAATTTTCTACAATCTTCATTATCACCCATGAACCCATCTGATACACACTGATTATCACGTGGACTCGGTTGAATGGTGGCATAAGAAGTTTGCAAAGATGTATAATCTTTAGGATTCGTAGTTGAAACTAATGTTGGTACGTGCCATGGTGTTGCAGCCGTTGTCATAGTAGTTTCAGCATATAGATGACTAGAAGTTGTAACCCAGGGATAAGAAGTTGTTAAATAGGTATTGGAGAACTTTTCAGGTTTTGAAGCTCCTACTATGGCATTAATTTCTTCTGGTGATTTAGTTGTAATAGGTGAAGGTAATTCTTCGTTTTCTTTTTGTAATCCGTCTATTTCATTTTCAATTAATTTTTCTGTAGATGTGATAAGTTTATCGTTTCCTAAGCCTCCGCATTCCAGTCTTTTGGTGCTTCGAGGATAATTGCAGACTTCTGTTTCTGGATCGTAAACAGTTCCTGGACCACACTGAAACTGTAAATTAAAAATCCTGAGTATTTTTGTTTCGTATTTTACTAGATTTATCTTATTTTGTGTGCATAATATAGTACAAGTTACATGTCACATGTAAACGAACGGTTTACGCGAATCTTTGAAAACACCTAACCGATTTCCACTATTTATGTCGATGGCAAAAGTAAGAATCGGTATAACAATTATCGTCGAAGACTAGTCGAAACTAATGATAGATTTTTTAAGCAAATTAAACGTAAACAATAATAACCAAAGTGATATTTACGTTATATGTAGGTAAATGTTAACAGGAAACATAGTGTAGTGATTTGATTTTATTATTAGAAAGAAGGATCAAACAAACATGCAGATTACCTGGTGTTAAATGGTATAATATGATATAATAATAGTATAATATAATAACCATCCATATTCAACATCAAGCAGTACCGTAATCCCTCTTGATTCATGATCATTAATAGATGCTTTACTACTTCTGGGGACTAAAATGATGGCCTCATAATATTTAGTATGCTCCTGTAACCACACCCATCTTCCGAAACACAATAAACTGTGTATGATGGTCGTACTTGTTTGATTGGTAAATCTGTCAAGTGAGAGAACTGATAGAATTATATAAATAATTACCCTATAAACAGTGTATTTCCCATTAGCTGCTTTCAAACAACGATAAAAAACTGAGCAGTCAACTGTATCTTTCTGAAATCCTTCACCAAGACATATCACTGGGTCGGGCTTTGGTCCCGAGTACAATTTAACTATACGTCCACTAACGCGAGCATGTCTGCGTCCCTCTATTACAGTATCTGAAACATATGAAAACTTTAAGGTACAAATATTTAAATCAAAAGGGGATAGGGCCCGGGCCCTATCTCCATGGATATTAAATTAGAGATCCTTTCTTGAATTTGAAATTATACTAGCTTTATCTTCATAACTTTGAAAAATTACAGACACATGCAAGAAATGAACCCGGACACACCGGACGTCCGAAAGTCAACCATCAGGATATCACTGCTATCACAATTTGTATCGGTTTGTGTATTGGTTACAAGACTTCAATTTAAACGTCCTTCAGAGTGTTAATAATTATGTATAAATAAATAGTTATTTAAAGTATTTTTGTCGTGAGATACCTATAATAAAAGTATTGTGTGTCTTAATTCTGAAGTGACTGTGTATCAGAAAGACATACAGAGGTTTTGTCTAATGATGATGGCGGCTCTACGACTGAAGTTTCATTGATTCGAGACACGATCTGCGATATTTTTCATTGACTGCGATTTTTCTTCATGCCATGCAACCAGTATGTCTAAATTTAGCAATCGTCCAGGATTAAATAATCTTTAGAGTTTACATACTATCTAAAAAAACTGTAATCCGTCATAACTTAAACAGTGCTTGTAATTAATAAAATGATACTTACCATTCTCACTTGAGTATGTAATATCCAGGAAGACTATTACCACTAAGAAGGAGAGCCAGTACTTTTGTGACGGTAGCCTCATGGTGGCTTTTATGTCGAAATTTAGGCAACATGTAGTCTATACTAATTAATTTCTTGCCATGGTGTATGATAACTGAAACAATAATATTTAAAGTCATTTCAAAAACCAAAATAGTTAATTTGAAAGAACTTTCAATTGGTATATAGTCGAAAAATATAGAATACACCCATTTTTATAGAATTTTTTTTATTGAATAAAAAGAATAAGTAATCGAAAAATATTGCGAAAATAATATTGCAAATTCGAAATAAAACCATGTCAGTTAGTATGTGTTATATTAGATGTGTTAATAGAATATAATAGAATATAAATAGAATAGAATTCAGTAGAATATAAATAGAAATTATACAATCAAAAAATATTTCAAATTCGGAATACAGCCGTAATGATGAAGTGTAGGTCAAGAGCAACGCACGGTTCAGTGCCAACGACCGATAATGACCTCACTCGATAATACGTATGTATTTACAGTTTACTACTCGAAAACGTGCGAAACCTGACACTTGACATAATCTCGTGACGAAATATGGTCTTACTTCGTCATGGCGACGTATCATTAATTAAATTTAATATAACACACATTTAAAATAATTTTCTTAGACAGTATTGTTGTTGTAATTTATAAAATTACAGTTAAAAATATAAATCTTCCAAATCGCAGGAGAAATTTGATATCTAGTAATCATTTTGCTTTTTAATTTACGTTCATGGGATCGTTTATTATTAATGAATATATTTCGATCAAATGCTTGAAATTCGATTGCGGTTGATTAGATACGCATAATTTTGATTGACTTATATAAATTCTGTGGTTAAATCGTAACAAAATGAAGATTTTAATAATAAAACTTCTATTACAGTGGTTATAAAATGTTCAAGCGAATGTTCAAAATAATCTATTTAATTTTCATACCTGCATCTTTATCTTTAAATGCGTTTTTAAAACATTATCATAATCATTAGGCACAACACTCATTGGATAATAAATAAATAAATATCTCGGGACAACTAACACACGGCCATCTGATCCCAAACTAGGCAGAGCCTGTGCTATAGTAATTATGTGCGGAATTTTAAAATGAGATATGAATACTATTACAACATGAATCTGATCTAGGTAACAAACCTCAGCACATTCTAGGATAGGATGGAGTATTGAAAGAGAAAACGCAATTTTGAAAACCCAACAGTCGTAGGAAATTCCAAAATCTGTGTAAAAACCCCTAATCTAAAACATCTTCCCACTCACTCGTGAATCTGACGATGCCAGAAAAGATTATTCAAAAATATAACTGTGTCACTTTGTCGCTAAATTTATTATCTAGGATTGAAGGTAGACAAGACGAATTGACTTTTGCTAAAACTTTTGTGCATCCAATGACTAATTACTTGTATTTTTGTGGATTTAATCATAAGCCATTTAATGTGCGCCAATATAACATATTTATTAGATTAACATAAATAAACATAAAGATTGCAGAATTATTAAAACCTACTATGGAAGCAAAAAAATTAAAAATAGTAGCGAGTGCAAATAGCAATATAAATGCAAGTATAAATTAAGTAGTTTTATTGGAACAATTAGTTTCTTTGGATATACAAAAGCATCACAATTAATATTATTCCATTATTTTGTTTCCGTGAACAACGGATGAATATTTCCTTTATTACCTCAGTATCATTAAATTGTCTCATCAAAAGATAACTCATTTGTTTCGTGCAGTGCACTTAGTAATTTTTATTTTGTTACACATATTGATGAAGTACACGAGTAGGTATAACATTGATGAAGTATTTCAAGTTCGAGTACTGTTTAGGGATATGTAGAATATATTTAAGAGGTTATATATTATATAGAATCAGAACAACGGAGTCGACACACCTGGGGATCTACAATAATTGGGCTGTGGCGTGATTTCACGTCAGAATTCTGTACCTTACGTCATTGCTATACATTCTGAAATTATCGTTCGGCGTAAGAGCTTATTTTTGTGCAAAAAACGATACATGAATTGTGATGTTTAATTTTTAGCGAGTAACAAACGAACGCTTGTAATCAAAGCAAGAGGAAGGGGAAAAGGTAACACTTAGGCAGCTAATTTCTCCAAACACACCTTTCAGACTACAAAGTGTAATATCTTTTATATAGTGTATTCTAATAAATGTTTAATAGTAAATATTTGTTGAAAAACTGAGTTTGCAAAAGAGTTAATCTTTTTGCAAACTCAGCACGAAAATTGCATCTCGGCGTCCGTGACCAGAACGACATAAAACGAAATACGAACACATTTCGAACGTGTCTCTAATTAAATAAACGATTTATTCAATACACACAATCATTGTTTTTTTTTTTTCACTTCGAGCGACTGCAAGTTACGACTTACACAAAATAACCATAACTCGATCCTTTCTTGTCCATATCTCAGAAATCGGTTAAATCAAATTGTTTGTTCAAAAGAAAGAAGTCAGTAAAAAAGAATAAAAGAATATGTACTTTTACTCTTTTTTATAAGTTGAGTTATAAGCGATCGGCCGGTTGCTTAATGCTTATCTTATCAATGAATGCATTTGAATGCATGACACCTAAATGCATATTAATCTTTCGTTTTTAAAATGTTCGTCTTTCCATCTATCAGCGATTTTTTTTATCGCGAATAGGCTTCGAATCCGCTGATGTCATTTTAGCAATTCAATTAACATATTTATTACTAAATATTCATATCACAAAAAGCGCATTTTTAATTTAACCATGGTATACATTAAGATACAAGATAGGCTAACTGGTCTCGCAAAATGGTCTGCGTTTAAAACGAGAAAGCAAAAATAAAATAACCGGAATGCCTCTTATTGGAGATGGACACATAATAGCTGTAACTACGCAAACATTTCTTCAAACCACAACATTACAGAAGAGAATTCAAAAGAAATATCACGTTCAACATTAGAGTAAGATCAAGAGCCATCCACAGTCATTCCACGAAAATTCCCAGTGACTCCTTAAGCGTTCAACTCCACATCTTTAAAGGTCAACAGTGAATAACCAAGCAACCTTCGTAGGAACAAATCGACGCTCATATCCACCTGGTTCATTGCCACGAATAATTACAGCTTGAAGATGTAACAAAAAGACGAAATGAAACTCGTGCGAAGAGCCGTTTCAACTTTTTTCATCTAGCTGACACACTGCCTTTACTAGCCAGCCGCTTCCCAGCGGTCGCCAGGTAACCCTAATTGCATACGGTGTGATAATATGTTTTAAGTGAAATAGTTGTCCAAGGCTGATTAAAAGTATTTATATATTAATATGTGAAGAGAAAACTTTGGATCCCTTTTTAAGCACATCGCGGGAACAGAAAAATGTGAAATTTGGCATAGTTAAAGTTTACATTGAGAAGGAGTGCAGAAACGCGTTACAAACACAATAAATTACATTAAATAAAACAGCAATGATTGCGCATTATCCGCTAATAGATGTCGTTACCGGTATTATTTAGCCAACGCAATCGTTCTCAATGTCAAATTTGCCACTATTTATTATTTGGTCAATG
>DWNH01001303.1:0-11709 GCA_018249895.1 Tiana niger
GTGTCACTTCAATTATAGGTGCAATCAACTTGCATTTAAAATTTGGACATTATGAT
This sequence comes from Tiana niger, assembly GCA_018249895.1. Classification (NCBI taxonomy): domain Eukaryota; kingdom Metazoa; phylum Arthropoda; class Insecta; order Lepidoptera; family Hesperiidae; genus Tiana; species Tiana niger. The sequence goes on from DWNH01001303.1 coordinate 57, forward strand.
TATGAAATAATGGAACAAAAATGTCATACATACTATATATACTACATGTCATAATAAAGATATCAATTCTCGGTTGGTTGACAAAGTCTATTTCATTATGGACATAATATATTATTCGATTCCGATGCGAACAAAAAAATCTTGATTTCAATGATATCAGAATGTGCTACGGAGCAGACAGATTCGTACGTAGTAACAAAAGGATGCCTGATACGGTTTAATTTTATATATGTATGTATGACATTCGAAATAAATAGTAGTGACCTTTAATTAAGAATAATACGATAACAACAGGCGCTAGACGTTAATTTTTCGTCATACACAAAATAAAGGTTAATTGAGTTTTTTAAGAACTTAGGTAGGTACACATTTTTTACTGTCATCCGCCATTTTTTACCAATTGTTATTTTTTAATCAATTGTTATTTGGATCTGTGTTAAGCTTCAAGGCCAGACTACAATAAAAATGGTTCAAAATCCGCAAAAAAAAATCGTTAACCAGGAATATTTCCTTACGTTCATGTCAAATGTTTCTTTTGTATAGGACAGGATTGGAATTCTTCACGAGGTGTTTTTAAATTGGAACTGTTCTGATGTGTTGCTTTCGACGACCTAATTTACAAACGGAGACTGTAATAGATTTCTCATGGCTAAACGCGTTTGGTATTTTAATGCACCCTTGAAAACAAAATACATTACTTTGAAACCATATTACACTACAACTCGCTATTTCACGATACTGTTCGATATTGATACTATCGATATAATGTTCTATACTACCGATTCGATTGTGTTCGCTCAGTGGTCAAAATTGAAATATAAATAATCTATTGATTTAATTATCGAAAATTCGAGAAAATTTATAGTTTCGCTTTTTTTGTATCTGATTATTATAGGTACTTCCTACAAAAGAGGCAATCCAATATAAGACAATTCAGAAATTTTTGTTTTTGATAACATTACAGCTCATTAATCAAACAAAAAAAAAATCGGTTAACAAGCAGAGATGAAAAACGTACTGAACGTTTATGTTTTTGCCTAAATAAAAATATACAGGCCGAACATGCATTAGTACCTGATCATAAAGTACGACTATACTCGTAGGAGACAATTTCTACATATATGTACATACATTATGTACATGTTTTCCTAGTACGCTAGAGTTTGAAAAATTATAAGAACATAAAAGTTTAAAATATTACCATGGAGGTTCCCTTTTATAGGATCATTTTAGTCTTCATGTTTGTTATAAATAAAGTCAAGCCAAAGAAAGCTGATTAAAGCAGACACTATAAATTCGGTCTGGAAATGTCCTAAAGTCTAGCCTTGCACTCTGCGTCAGGCGTTACTATAAAATTTCTTATTTTAAAACTATAATCTTCTGCATTACCAGTGCAGTGATATTGAACTCTTTGAAGGTACGTACTCTAATACGTATGAACAGCAGTTACATTGAACTCGTGGCGGCCGACTGCGACATAAAATCGCAATGTTTACGACTCAACGACATTTTGAGGTCTCTGTATAAATAAAACCGCCGATGCGCAAATATTTGTAACTTAACGTACAGTAATATAATGTAATATAATAATAATAAAGTTAAATTGGATTTGTAATGAAACTGTCAACAACAACCCTATATAATATTTAATTACACGTACTTACTGTTATGAAAACTTCGGCCATATATTCTAGGGTGAAATGAGGTAACCAAAACAATAGTATTTAATAAAATATCTGTTTTTTGTATAATAAAAAGTACCTATTTTCTATTACTAATGAACGTCAAAATAGTTACGTGAAAATAATATCATCCAAGCAACGATATAATTTCGAGGCGCATAACTATTTGTCTAAAATCGCAGCTGTTTTAAAAAATGCATATTTAATAGTGATTAACCTAACGCGACCCTTATGAATGTCAGTCATTCTGTGATGTGCAATCAGTATTTTCGATATGAAGATCATAACTACATACTTTTGTACATTAAAGAAGTTTTTGTTGCTCATTACAAAATAATAAGCTACAATGCTTAGGTTCCTCGTAGCAACATCTTTCTTCCGAAACGTAATAAATTGCTTTACGGTAAAAATTCGTATTGTATTTCCCCCGTTCAGCAGATCAATTGAAAAATTACAAGAGTACATCCACAAGAAAAAAAAACAATCCACATCCATCCACAATAACTGTTTATACCAATTTAAATGAAACTCTAGCCTTGGAAGAGTTTGTCCCATTAAGAAACTTTATCCTACAAAATAATTCAAAATGAACTAACTAAAAAATAGATCTTATGACCGAAATCACATTGACATGTACCGATGCGCTACCAGGAGCGTATAAAAACGTAGCGACATTCGAGTCGTTGCGCGGTCAATTTGCTCGTTGTCAGTTCAAGTTCACGACCGCTGCTCGCGCTTTGCCGACCGCCTACCGCCTCGTTTTAGCGCTAGCGGCGTTAAACTATGATTCTCATTACCTTAAATATAAGTTAACTGCAGTATTCTAAAAATTCCATTTTAATTTGTATACGGATATGTGTTTATTTATACTTTTTTGGACGTAAACTAAACTTCGTTATATTATTGACATTTGATTGTACAATAAGAACGCTTATAAAGCTTAATACTTAATGAAACAATCCCACTACAGCCACACAAAATAAATTTACTTTTGTAATTAATTTAATTAATTTAATTTTAATAATTAATTAATTAATTTTTGTAATTTAAAATTGGTTTCAATAATTTAGTTTAAATATAAATTAATTTAGCTTTATTTAGGCTTTTAGTAAAGTATGCATAAAAATAAAGAAATTGTATGTGCGAGTAAAACTACGAATTTACATACAAATGAGTAGATATAAAATGCAAATGAATTATAATAATACAAATTCTATCAACAAGTGGATAGTAGGAATTGTATAAAAATGTTCACTAAACTATAAGACGACATTTGCACATAAGTGTACTGTGAGTGTGTAAGGTTTGCTTAAAAACCAGTGTAACAATAAGGAACCTCTTTGTATTATATACCAAGTTAATGTATAATTTAAGCAATTTATTATTAATATTATTATAAAGGAAATGAAATGTTTAATCGCAAGTGTGCAGAATTATAACATTATACGTATCCGGAATACTTTAAGGAAAAACTATTGTCCTTTTAATAGGTCCTCTCTAAGATGTCAGAAACCAGTCTTTTATAACTTTTATGTTCAAGTGTTTTTCACCGCACCGGCATTTTTTCTGTGCGAATTACGATCATTCGCTCATTCGCACATTCACATTCTTTATAATTTTGTTACTGCACGAATTATAAGTCATTATCCAACTAAAATGTGGTGACCATTTTCGTTTAGAGCATAATATATGGAAACAATATTGTATGCAAACTTCGCTATTATGATTATCGCACTGGACTATTTTTGAAGTAATTAAATTTCTGTTTTTGCATTACCTTCATATACATTGAAATATACACACCAAACTATTTTGATACACATAAGGGAACAATATGTACTTGCAAGTACTAGGCTCACATAAGCATGAGGTCAAGACATTCAGTGTGAATGAATGTGTAAGCAAGGTCCAGAGTTCAATTTCGTTCATTTGAAGTTTTATTTACTTCCGATTATATTCTTCAACCAAGGTTCTGTAGTTCATTTATTCCAAATTATACTAGAACGGAAAAAGTTAGTAGAACAATATTTAAATGTATGTTGTCTCATTATCTAGGCAGTTTTATGATAAGCACTTATTATATAGGTACATAATAATATATAAGACAATATTCTTAAATATTTAGACAAATTTTATTTGTCTTATGTCTATCTAGTCTTATATTATATTATGACATTATTGATTTCTAGAAATCGCGAGATCTTATTACCCGGTTGGCATGCACAAATGTCATTCGATAACGGCGCGAAAAAACAGTGTTGACCTTACGTTCACCGAGAACTAAGCTTAATAGGGAATTAAAGTTTCTAGAAAGGGCTGCTAATTTTAAGAATAATATTATACCGCGCTTGGTTTCTAAGGTTCCTAAGAATATAAATTTCATTTATCTTTATACTTATGTGGATAGAAAAATATACATTTTGAGAACAAACATGATATATTATTATGAAGAAAAACAGTAAAACACTTAAATGGTTTACGTTAATTTTATCATATAACTTTATGATAAAATCAATGTATATATAAAAGCATTTAAGTGCAATAAGACCAATACGATCTAATTTATCTAACAATTTGATTACATAGTAAAGTCGTGGAAATTCCTAACAACTTAGCTAAGTAAATGATAGGGGACATGAACGGAAAACGACTGGGTAAGATGTCACGTAAACATATACAATTATATTCTGATAGTCTCATCATATGCAATATGAAACACAAGGACGTTCAAGGTGGTGGAACTGACAGTCACTTGTGTCGCCAACTGTTTATTCTTGAATATTTTTAAAAGTGGACATTTCAGTACATCTGTAATCATATAATATGAGGCGTAGTTAAATTTGATTTTATATATACGAACAAAAATTCGTTATCATTGATTTCCGATGTAAACACGAATAACTGTTATCTAATGATAGCAATCAGGAGCAGCGGAATGAAATGAAATTGTTTTATTCATTTCAAGGTATTCTATATACATTTACAGTCAAATAAGTCTATCAGTTCATCGTCTTTCGTAGCCCTTTTAGCTATGGTGAGCCGGAGAAAAAAGTCGGCGAAAAAAACCCTCGGGAGATAGCGTCAGAGTAGTAAACGCGGGTAGAAGTTTAACTAAAAATGTATAACTTGAAACAAGTTATAAACCTGTAATTAACTTATGTTATTAAAAATAATACAAATGTCAATTCAAGGCATGCCACTTTTAGTACCGTTCTACATGCGCGTGAAAGTCCATATCCCATATATTATTATAATATGAATGTGAGTTGTCGTATGTTCAGTATGCATTTGCCCTTCGGAGAACCAAGTTGGCATGATTTTGAGGGTAACAGAGATTTATACCGATCATTTCGGAGTCGATCTCGCCGTAAGTAGGTATTGTGTTAATCTTATTTTTTGTATTATTTGTTGAAATACCATTGATATGTTTTGTCCAATAAATATATTTAACTACTAATATACTATCTGAAATATACCTAGAACGAGCTTTTAGGTTAGGTTCAAGGTCAGGCCAGAAAAATATCGAAGCATAACCGAAATTAACTAATAGCTCTACTATTGACTTTGAATTTAAAATAATATATTTTGTATGCAGTCAATTAATTAATATATAATTAATAATATATTCAAACAACAATTAAATACAAGGGAATTGGGAGTTATCTTCCGATAAGTTACTTAAAAATATTAAAAGACATACATATAACGGATCTATCTAGATAAGAATTACTTTGGATTTATTGATTTTAGTTTATGATTATTATCTCTTTATTTTTAATCTACAAAATTAACTGTGAAGTACGACAGCATTTACTATTAAAAGATTTTAAGTAGAATATTTATGTAAAGTTAAAGTGACGTAGATTAATTAATTTATTAAAGCTATAACTATAACTAAAACAGTCTCAGCACGCGTAGCTCTGCCGCTTAACCGCGATGCACCCAGTAAGTTAATCAGGTGTCGTCTACTAAAGTAGCGGAGCAATTTCCCGAGTCACTTTGAATAAACACTATTTACCTCACAATCATAACACACCGCGTCGCCCGGTAATCATATCGTTTGAGTCTCTACCGTTCCGCTGGTTACATCGCTTTATTATGTATAAATTGACCACGCAGACGGATTCACTGCGACCGTATGCGACACAAAGTTCTTTATTAAACATTCTACGGCATTTAAACAAAACGAATTTATATTTATATAAAAAACAAACCAACAATTTTCGTTACAACGCTAAACGTTCATTCGTTTGTTTTACAAACTCGATTCGTTTAATTTTTTGTACGCTACATTTTATATTTATGTCATCTTTTGTTAAAAGGATTTCATGAATGGTTGATTTTGAATTAATACCGCAGTCGTATTTCCTTTGTTTTCTATCTTCCTGTACAACACAGCATTCAACACTTTGTGTTCTCTGAACAGAACTTGAAGACGTCCAAAAGTATTATCTTAGACACGTGGTAATGAATATCACTCTCGGTTGAAAGGCAAATAAGTGGAAAAAGATTCATATTTAACGTGTCTAAGAGACTAAATAAATCAATTAAGTAGTGTTTTAAGCATTATCTTTATTTAATTGCTAAGAAGTAGCAAACTATCTGCAAATTGTACAAAACATCTTCCTGAGATCGTACACCGATGCACCCGATTATAACCGATTACACCCGAAATTAATATTCTATCCACAGTTTGAGATTGACCTCGATCTGAGGTTGTACGCAATCTGTATATCGATCGATGAATCAACGGTTCGGTTATTGGCACGCTTTAACCATAAAATGGATTAATTAATTGAAAACGCATCAATCTCGATAGCAAAAATTGCATCGAGATCGATTGTTAATTTCGATCGATGCTCGCGTCATTTTTAGTGCACTCCGGCGACACCGTACTTCCGAAGCGCAGTAAATTGTTTGACAGTAGAATTGGTTGCGACGATAATATTTCCTCGGTTAGCGAACCTACCACCTGGACTACGCTCTAATTCTATTATTCGAATAAACTCATTACAAACGAAAATGCAGTATTGAATTTGGTATATTTTGAAGTTTTCAAACATGTATCTATGCCTATGTTTATTAATGCCATTTTACAAGTCACGGCCAATTAAATTTATATTACAAAAATAATACCTTTGATAAAGTGTACGGCACAGATGACTAATTGTAGTGGTTACCTGAACAATTATTTTAATAATGGATAATATAACAAGTCAGCGATAGAGCCTTAACACTTTTTGTAATATGTATATTATGAGTTACCAATGAAATGAGTTGTTACGCGTTTCTTTAGCAATAGTATCTGAAAACGATATTTGAATAGTTTTATAAAACTCTTGTTTAATTAATAAGTGCCAGTTACAAACTTGTATATATTTTTTAAATAGACTGCAGAATTGACTCACTCATTTAAGTGTTGCGTACACTTAAATGTACTATGCACTATGTAATTATACCTATGTATATAAGACAGACATTCGCTTTAAGTTTGAAACCCTTTTCTTATTATTTGAATAGTCACTTTAAACTTCCCAAAAATTAGGCTTTAGTTAACTTCTTTTTATTAATAGTTACGCGACGTCAATCCTGTCTGAATAAATGTTAGGGGTAGTCGTGCTGTCGTGTCGTGTCATTAGTGATCGTTAATCCGTCGATAACCTTTACCGAGCAGTCGATTAAGCGTTAACTTACAAACGATATCATTTTGTCGTCCCGTGTTAGTCGAAGATGATTTTCTCGTCACATTTTAAGAGTCTATTTTTAATCAAGACGCTCCGAACGTTTTCAATGACGCCTTCCCGAATGTTGTGTCAATGATCCCTAATGTCTTATTGCTCAGTGATTCAATGGCAAAGAAAACATTACTACATCTTTACAGATGTACTTATACTACTTAACGAGCGGTACGTGTTAATATATAAGAGATATATATCGAAAAACAGTCAGTCTCGGTACTGGAAGAAGAGTTCGCTCCAATCATGAAACGAGATCGGTCGGTGTTGTGTGTTATTTTTAGCCACGTAATGTCCATTTTAAAAGTATTCTCAGTAAACAAATTTATTTACACTCTAAGCAAGAGAATGAAGCCAAAAGTGAGTAGAGAATACGTATTATAATCTTTCATTTTTAAATACTGTAATTCAATGAGTTTTAAATGAATTTTTGCGTGTACATTTGTGTACTTGCCTATGAATAATCAAGTGCCAAGTTGATAAGGTTTAAAACACCGTTAAATTTAACTAGATACGCACTTAATTAATTAATGATAAAACAAGTGTTTGAGGTAAGTCAAAAGTTTTCTTGAGTGAATGGCTGTTTTGTTATTATATTCAGTTTTCAAAATATTAAACAGAAATATGGTTCGCGCAAGGAATTTTGTCACATGACAAAGTTTACACATATAAAGTAAATGAATATTATTTATATAATGAAAAAAATCACCATATATTTGTACATTATTATAATATTATATAGGTTATTATAATATTATGGTTTAAAACACTGGAAAAATTATTCAATGTTTACTATTTCCGATTTTTAACAGTATAATTTCACTACTTGCAATCACTCAAAAAAAAATCAAAAATCCTTTATTATTTCCAAAAATTAAAAATTCTACAGGGTTTGGGATCTCTCCTGGTAAGTTTGGAAAACTTGTGTTAGGAGAGTCCCACTTTTGTCTGTGATTTTGTGTGATGTGTAAAATTCGGTGAAATCACTAAAAGACAAGACCAACAATATTGTATGAACATGTTTTCAATGCCGCTATAAATATAACCCTACGATTTTTTATAATCTGTTTGAAATAGCAAAAAGGGCAAAATAAAAAAAAGGATCCAACCCTGAAACCCGAAAACCTATACGAGTTACATATATGCTGCAAATTTTACACCAGATGTTCATAACTCGACAGGTGCTGGCGGCGCTCGCGGCTCAATCTATCAACATATCAGTGGGGTTCTGCCAGGGCTTCTCCGCGGTTCTGCTGCCCCAATACCAACACGAGTATCCCAATATATCGTACGAGCAGAGTTCATGGATTGGTATGTATTTTTTCTTTTCTTATTATTAGCGCTGCGATCTCATATTTAAAATACGGAAAGTTACATTTTATCTTTATTTTATTGTACTAATATGTAATATCTAATGTCTAATATTATGTCATGTAGTAAGACTACTATTTTTGACATTAATAAACCCTATATTTGTTTAAATAGCTTAGCTAGTATTAGGTTGTGAGTTCTGACCGTACATTATAGAATACTATTGAATACTAATTTAATTTCTGTTGAGTTCCATAGCCACATATGAGTAGATGTTCGCCTTGTATCTATAGGAAAGAATTTTAAATTTTAAGATGTTTTTAAAAATACCCATAACAATTATAATTGAATCTGGTCTTTTTCCTTTATAAAACAAACTTCAACACGTATTTTGTTTTCGTAGTTTCCTATCTTAATGGAATTACCTACATTATAAAAAGAAACTATTTCTTCAAATTCAAAAATCAATCTACGTTATTAGCGTCTGCGGTTTCGGCTTAGCCTTAATAAAGCAGTTGGTCAAGACATGCCTTGTCGTTTCTTTCTTCCTTCCTTTAATAATAAGAAAACTGTACGTACAGTTAAAGTTTATATGCAAAAGAAGTGCAGAAAGGTAAAATGTATTCACAACAAGCGTTCCATATATGTACATCATGTTCAACATGCGTTCCATAGATTAATATAGGGAAAAAATCGTTATAGATACTAACGTTGGTAAATATTAAGAATGCACAAAACTATTCTCATAATAACTCCATACTTTTCATGTACTTAGGTATCTTTCTGTATAATTGCATATACATTTTAAGTATTACACATAAAACACTACGGTTTTCTCCTTTAAAAGTAAGCTTGTGCTAATGTTTAGATACCTACTTGCCCTTAAACCTTCCCACTACATCCTTATCAACACAAACACAAATAATGATTACGTGAAACGTACGTCAAACGATACGAGTGCCGTACTCGTTGAAAACAATGCATTTTCCGAGAAAATCGTGCTTTACGGCGATTCGGTAAAGATGATTTTTCTGAAAAATAGAATAGTGTAATATTCACAACACAAATGTTACACATATAGTATTAATAATATTTGTAACACTAATAATATTTTAGTAATATAATCGAATTACGCTGACCTATGATCTTCGCTTTTAACTACCTACTAATATACTTAATCAAAATATTTTTTATCGCAATTATACTAGTACAGAACAGCAATAGATACAATATTTAGCTTTTAATATAGAGCACATATGTACATATGTATATAAATGGAGGAGGTGCGCTGTTATCATGTCTATTTTATAGCAATCATTATGTATCTTGCTGAAAAATTTAGATAATACTGCGGCGACCTGATAGTTTTTATACGATACCATTGGGTATGATTAAAGTTGTACGTAGATTGCTAAGGGTTGCAGCGGTCTGCGTATTCACTGTAAGTTACTTAATTTCGGAGCACTGATTTAATAGATTGTATAATGAATAGGTACTCTAAATTTCTTTAAAAATAGTAACTGTTAACGGAACATTATCATTCATGACAAAATAGCAGTAGTCGGAAAAGGTGTTCTTTGCACACAGTCGTATTATCTAAACATATTGTTGATTCCTGAGCTCAGTCCCGCCAAGCTTTGTTTACAAACACATTGGTCGTTGGCGTCGTGCCATTCATTTCATATACTGGTGTGTAACATAACGTCGAATGCCGAGATGCACTCATACTCGCGTCACGCAGACGCCGCGCTCAGGAAAATATTAGGTACTACGTGTATGTTTCTAATAATAAATCACAATACAAACGGATTACTAATCAAAATGTTCTATACGTCTATTTTCTTTTAGTATCTATAGGAATTTCATAGATTAAACCGCATGTTCCAAAGGAAGTAGTTTAAATTACTTATACATAATATTTCCTTTGGTCACCCAAGTCCTAAGTTACTCTATCAGTTGTAGACAGAAATGAGTTTCTAGATGATCGTAAAATTCGCACAGTTGCTTTTGCGAATATTATAAAAATATTTATTTTTACACTGCTGCAAATTTACAATAAAATTCAGTGTTATAGTATAAATTATAATTAAAAAATCATCATTTAAAAAATGTTTGAAGTACGTGTATACTCCAGGAATACGCAAAAAGATACAAATTGTTAGTGCATTATTCACATTATATTTACATGTTAATTATCGTGTTAATTATGTTTACAATAGAGCGATTCATATCAAGTGTTGACCCATTTGCTATTATTGCCACAAGTGTTGTCGCTAAAACAAACTTATTAATAATGAAAGAAAAAAACATTAGTGCTCATTTCATAACAATTGTTCGTAGTACCTTCTCATAATTGTTTACCTAAATATGTTTTTGAAGTCTTCGCGAATGTTATAATTATTACAATTACAATAATTGGAGAATTCAAAAATTTTATGAATATCTTCATATCCCATGTAAACAGTTTATTTTTAATTTCATTTGAAACTTTAAAGTAGGTAGGTGATTCAGACACAAAAGTAGGTACGAATAAAGTTTACCTTTATTATTATAGAAATATATTTTAGGAACATATTTTACAGACACACTACAAACAAACTACGTGAAATCTCAACATTCACAACTTTATCTCACTTTTTAGAGTTCCGTAGCCGAGGGATGAAAACGGAACTAAGGTTCTGCTTTCTCGTCGTCCGTTTATCCCAGGCTGTGTCTTTAATAGGATAATAGATAGCTACTTAAATTTTCCACAGAAGATGTTGTTGCTCTAACAGAAAATAATCACGGTAGACTGCTTCTATATAAACATATTGACTGGCCTCTTGGTCCAGTGGTTAGCGAACCTAAGTGCTAAACGGGAGGTCGTGGGTTCGATTCCCACCCAGAACAAATGTTTGTGTGATGAGCACGAATATTTGTTCTGTG
>DWNH01001304.1:0-11704 GCA_018249895.1 Tiana niger
GTGCATAGAACTCAATAACACCAAGGATTACTAAAAAGCTAGTATAAACTATACAAAACTAATTAAATAACAAAATGTCTGATACAGTCTTTAAACTGTGAATGCGTTTTATTTCCTAAAATAAATTTATACGTACGTATGAAGTACCTTTATAAAATTTATATTTTATACGTAGTTTCTGACGCCTGCATTCAAATAAGTAAGGAATGATAAATAATAATAATATTACGTCTAAGTATTAATTATTATTTAGCCATAACAAAGTTGTCACAAAACAGAATTATTAAGTTGATCGACAATACCTTGCTTTGTGAAAGCTTGCCGCCTGAAGTAGGTTAATAGCGAACCTGTGTTACAGATCGCCTGAAATGAGTTGAATATTCTATAGAGTAATAAAATTTGTATTTTTTTATTGAATAAAAGTACCAAACGAGCATGCAGACCATCTTCAGGCAATACCTTAGCCTTACCTGAAATCGCAAATAGATGTGTTGCTACTTCTGTGAACTAAGATCGCCTCGTATTTAGTGAACTCCACGCCCTCCCGAAACACAACAAATAGATTTATAATAGAATTGGGTGTAGCTGCGGTAATTTTACAGACGGCCTAACCTATTCAAGTATAAAGAATAGTAAACTTTAACGCAATAAACAAATTAATTCTACCATTACTTACGGATAGAGGGCAGCAAATAATATTATGGAACTTCGGAGTTGGAATGTTAATGAATGATGCTTTGATGTCAGCACTCTTTTATCTTTTTTGTGCTCGCCAAAACTTCATAAAAGTTGGTCTTAAAGACGAAACAGAAACTCGAATGAGTGGACACCGGAAAATTAACACAAATCTTTTATTAAGCTTATTGAAAATAAATTATGTAATAATTATTTTATATTACAAATAATAAATGTAATGTAAATATTAATTCATACATTAGACAAATTGAAAACAATAATGGATATTTAAAAAGGTTTTCGAAACTTCAAATGCAATAGATGATTATAGTACAAATAAAAAAAATGTGTTTCAAAATTATTATCTGTGACAGTTTTACAAAATACAAATTCCATTAATAAGAATTTAAAACTAAACTTTTTTAACAGAACAGTTCTGTTATGTTTCGCGAGCAGTTTTTGTACGAGGCATCAGTTGTTATTGTTAAATATTTCAGTGAAACATACTTTTTAATGAGGGTACAAAAGAGTCGTTGAAAACAGCTATTGATATTACCATCAAAAGCCTTCTTATCTGTAAATGGGGAACGGTCGTTAGCGTAAGAGCTACACACCACGATAGCTTATAACAACTCTTGGGACTTAATGTTTATTGCATAATTTACATAATATTAAGGAAAGTGGTAGTAAAGCGTCGGTTATCATTTTTTAATCCTGCTTTTTAATGCACGAAGAGCCGTTACGCGGGAAACTGTTTTTGAATAGATTCTTACTTCTACGAGTACTGACGCAGCGATATATATGTATATCAAAGACTTTATTCTTAATTGCTTATAGGCTATGACTATTAAACTGATCACTGCCAAAAAACACGAAAATAATATCTCAAGTTGCCAACGCACTGCTGGTTTAGCGCGAGTTCACTAATTACAAGGCGACCGTCTTTGTCCTCAGAAGTAGCAACGTATCTATTTGCGACAGACACTGCCTGAAGTTGGAACTGGATGTCCATGGGTTGTAGTGACCGCTTAAAACCTGCTTGTTGCAGGCGCAAAAAAAAATGTCTTTTTTTAATGGACTCTTACTTTTAAATAGACTTTCTAGCGTACTTTTACATTACATTTTTCTACAAATTTATTCTTACTACCTTGCTCTGAAAATTCGTAGCTTAATCGCTGTGCAAAAAGTGGACTCATTCCATTCTCCGCGTCTCAGGATTAAACTTCGAATAAATCCTTCTTAGAGAGTGTCAACGTTTTGAAAAGAATCTATTTGCATATTCTATGTGCACGAATTTATCAGTGTCTGTAACATTGTATTCACAAATAGGATTTTCGTAGAATTAATGCAGCTTTTACTGAATTTTTGCGTCAAATTTGAGATGTTTTAGAATTTGTGATATTCCTTTGATTTAGTAACTAAAAACGAATTTTTCGCCAATAATACCTTCGTAATGTACATCTATTGTAAAAAGTAATCTTGATGTATTAAAAGATAAAGAATTCAACCACTGCCTTTCCATTTTAAGTAACATGGTACTATTTATAATAGTTTAGGTAAATTGTGTATAATAAACTTTATCGTAGCTACCAGCAAGTTAGCCTAAGGCTTCACGCGTATATAAACCGTACACCGCGACCTTTATAGATATCGAAATAACTACAAACTATACCGTATATATGCTGTAGTTGTATGTATGTATATTATTAAGTTCTAAAACAGATACTTGAATGTTTTCCCTACATATGAAATAATTTACATAATATGGAATATGTATATCACGATGAATGTAGTAGTGGTTATATGTAGTATGGTGTATAAATATAGGATTAGAAACAATATCAGCAATATACAGACTGAAAAATGTATTGGGCTCTTGGACTAGTGGTTAATGAACATCAAAAGCGCTAAACGAACTAAAATACGTACAGGTATCATCAGTATTAGTACAGGTAGAAGTATACCTATATAATGAATTCTAACACCACGCAATTATTGCATTGACTCAAAGAAAAAACCAATGAGTGTGTACAGCGACAGCCATAATGCCCGAATTGTAGAGGATATTATGAAGTTGTAACAAAACGATCGATCAGCAAGAAATGCCCAATGAGAGGATATGACAAGTTTACGTTAGGTGTTTACTCAACCATGGCAACTTGGCTTCGGTTTCACCGAACAACTTTGTGATTTATAGCTTCCTGTCTAAGGAAGTTTCACTTGAACCATAAGCTACAAACAAATCATACACCATTACCGAGACGCTTATATCTAAACCAACTAGTATGGAAGTTAAAGCCCAAATAAAAGACAATAATAATTTTTAAATTCCACCGGACCAGACGTCGTCGTCCTGCCATAACGTTGGCTCGTCTGCAATTACCGGGTTCAGCAAACTATTTTTCAATATATGAATTATCTTGACCAAATTGATCAAAAATGATTATTGTTATTTAATTATAATAGTTAGACATATTATTATAGTCTCGCGGGCGTTTTTGTGGGCCATGAAGAGTGCTATAAATATCCAGAGTATTAGTTTCATGTTTCATCAGTAGTTTTCGCAGCGTACACCCAATAATGGCTTTTATAGGAAAATTTTTAATACCTTACATTATTATGACCATCGTAATGATTTTTATTTTTTTGAAAACAAATTATAGCACATATTACTTATGTAATGTTACTCGTGTAATTTACTCGTTAATGTAGCTTTCTAGATGTTAAAGAATATTTAAAATCAGATGAGTAGTTTTTAGTTAATCCATTACAAACAAACATACAAATCGTTCGTCTTTATAACATTGATGTTGATGTAGGTACTATTTAGTTTATTCACTGAACATCCATGATAACTCAAATACCGGCTTATTTACGTGTTTTTTTCTTTTTTCGGGTTTGCCCGACTAGTTTCGAACCTGACCGAGGTTCTTCATAATGAGCTCCCGCCGCGCCGGTCGCAGCGAGGTCGCGACTAAGACGTACACTTAACATCGTTAAATTTCAATTAGGTATGTCATTCAAAAGTTAATTCAAATCCAATGAAAATGTCATTGTCGGAGATGTCGAATAAAATTGAATATTTCCTCGAGGCTAAGTTTGATCGCCTTGGCGATCACTTTTCGAATATAAGTAAAGAGAACAAATTTGGAAACGAATTCGTGTCTTTTAAGGTCATATTTCAGTTTAGGTCAAAAGGTTTCAATTTTCCTTGATCTCGTGTAATTTAAGTACCGGCTACAGCATTGACGAATAGTGATCGTCGAACTATCCTATTCGTCCTTCAGATTATCATTGGTTAAGCTTCGTCTCAATCAATCTTTTGCGGTGAAATTGTACCGTCAGAGAATCCATGTCTTTCTTCGTATACAAGTTCCTATATTTGTAACTTTTCTGGTATTGTGTTCATATAAAGTTCAATGGCCACTTCCTTACTAGTCTATTCTTGGTATCTACTTCCAATTACGAATTAGATAAATTAATTAATTAAATTATCGTTGTTCAGGGATGGAATTCTCCACGTATACTTACATATATATGCTAAAGTACATACTTTTTATTAATGTGCTCTTTGCTTTAAACGTCCATTTAATTTGTTGTTCAGTTCTTGCGTTGAATGCTGAAGAAAACCAATCTGAGAAAACAAGTTGCTTTCTTGTAATATTTTCAAAGACCTAATATTAAGTTGTTACTGCAATCCATGGACATACACAACTTCAGGCAGTATCTAACTCAGTCCTACCTGCGTTTGCAAACAAATGTGTTGCCACTTGTGAGTACTAACATGGTCGCCTTATATTTAGTGAACTATGGCAAACATACATAATGTACCAACACTCTTCTTCCGAAACACAATAAATTGCTTTGTGGTAGATTTGGGTGTGAAGGTGGTATTTCCTTGAGCGGCGACCTACCATTGAAATTGTTATATTACTGATGTTCATCCCTATTTTTTTACGCTTCACACTCATAGCACAGTAAGATTCCTAGTATAATGGATGCCATGGACACAAAAACAATTATACTCACACCCAAACCGCGAACAGAATTCTAAATTTATCATTCTGTCCCGCTGGAAATTGAAGCTAAAACCCTTTGAATAGTGGACCGGCATGAGTGGACAAACTATTTCACTTTTATTAAACAACTTGCATGGCCTTTCAATGTATTCATATTCAAAGAGTATCCGAGCATTTATGTACTCGTCCGTACGTTTTCCGAAATTCATTTGTAGTGTTTTTATTCGCCATACCGCGACTCGTTGCGCAACTTTTAACTTTTCTGGTGGCTGTTCAGGGAACGACATTGTTTTCGCTACATGTTTACCCTCTAGCAAACATTCATTAGTTATTTCGAGTCTAAAATATTTGTACTTTTATTTGTACAATGATAATTATGATAACTAATAAATGTTATGTATCTACATACATAATATTTTTTATCATGTCATATTTGATCATAGTCACTTTAAGTGACTCTTAAGAATAGTAGTACTGCGATTTCAACATACACATATGTATATTTTGCAATTTGGTTCATGCCATAAATGGTTTTCTGATTTAACTACACACTCGATTTTAATAGCAAATATTTGTCTAAAATTAGCACTTTTACACTTTTACGCAAGCGTTCCATAAGCGTGTTCCATACTTTACAATTCTATATTTAATTATGTTCTCGTAAGGTCCAGTAAGTGAGAGAATAGATTGTTAGTAATAACAAACATCTATCTTATCTTGTATACCGACTGCGCAAAACTGTAAGCAAATCACGAAGCCAAATACTGTGGTCTATAGTTTATGCATTGCTGTCGAGAGTATTGCTTGTAAATATTCAATTCGTAATACAACCATTTGTCAGGAACATTCTTGTTGTAACATTACACAGGAAAAATTTCTTTCAATATGTGTAAAGTGAGAAGAGTCGATCGATATAAAATAGTCGATCAAAACATCAGTTTTTGAACAAAATACGCAAAGGTCGAACACGGCCCCGTTGCATTTTAGCGCAGCCGACACTCGAACACGATAACACGACTATATTATTGTTAGCCTATTTACTCATTTGTCTATCCCTCCAGTGATCCGTACATACATCAAAGCCGCATGTACTGGGGAGCATAACGTGACCTTTTGCTTTCCGAAATGGCAAAGGTGATAGAGAGGTGGCGGTAGATTTTCTTAACGTATTTGTATTAATATAGAAATTATTTTAAGCAAAAATTAAAACCGATTTTAAATTTAAAAAGTACGATATATTTTTTACAAACAATGTTTTAGAAACTACAAAGGCACAGAGTCCAATATACATTTTTATAAGTTCCAGTATTCATCTATGGTCTACTTCATTAGTTCCACTACACCAAATGATCCTTTCTGAATGCAAATGCTTAACTTGCTGTATTCAAAAATAGAATTTGATAACAATGGGGCCAATCTGGCCAATAGCTTTTCAAATAAAATTCATATTTTCAAATCGGTTTGTAAATGACGTAATTCTGAAGTAAGAAAGTAGAAGTAAGTGAGATAACCAACACAGTCTTGGTAACAGTAATTTTTTTCTTCTTCCCTTGGGCTTTATTTCTCTTTCTCTCTTTATAAGAGGAGGCTTGTGTGACCAGCAACAGATTATTAAAATTATCTCAGTAATAGATTTATAACACTGATGCCTCGTCCTACTAAAATAAAGCAATTAATACCACTCAAAACAGCGCAGTACCATTTATTTTACACAGCGTCTAATCGTTCATCCATTCAGAACAATACATCACAGCTAAGTGCTACAACAAACACCAAGATTTGTGTTAACGCGTCGTGAATGTCCGTATCTTTAGTGTAATGGTTATGGCGATGACACTAAATTGTTAATTGACCTGCGATCTAAGCATTGAGGCTTTGTGCCCTACATAAATATTTCTGGATTGAGTAAATGTAGGTAAGTGGTCGACGCCCCAGGGAGGTACCATCGCAACACCCAATTCTACCGTAATACAATGTAGCGACTGGCCTCGTGATCTAGTGTTTAGATAACCTGACTGCTAAAACATATTATCCCATAACAGGTTCAAGTTTACTAACCCACGTAGCGTCAGAGTGGATTGCAGAAGTTAGTAGACAAACCGAATATCGGACAATAAAAATGTCGGTGGCTTTCAACTAGTCTTACAGACTGCTATTCCAACAAAGCTGATTGTTAGTAAGGATTGTTGACTGAAGCGCGGAATCAGGAATGAAAATACCTACATAACAAAATGGAGGAATTGACTTACGTGGGTAAGACGATGGTCTTACTGACAACAGTACAGTTAGCGAGTTATAAACTTACATACATATATAAAGTTATAATAAAATCTCTTTAGATGCTCTGTTTCTATTGGGCTGGTTGTGATACTATTAAACGACGATATTTAAATGAACAAATACCTAACAGTTTTCCATAATACTGTTGTTCTGTCGACCAAAATGTGTGGTGAGTGAGTGAATTCATGGCTTTACTTTTCATTTTTGAATTGTTTTCGAGCAAAATTAGTGAAGTCAGACTCTAGAATTCAGTTTCATTATAAATTAAAAAGAGAAAAATTCAATACAAGCTACGTAAAAAAGATATGACATTTATTAAATATACCTAGCGCAATGTTAGTAGGAGTTTAACATATATTTTTAGTCCAGGTAACTTAAAGTCAAAGATGAAGCTCGACCTGTAACGGATAAAGTGGAAGCCATTTTTAAAAAGTAGAGCGAAATTGGCATATGAGTAAAACTGGGGATCGACCACAAAATAGTTTTGACCTATTTAAAAATGTTCAAGTGTACAAAAAACCACGAGATTTGGTTGCTACAAGAGCTTACTGAAAGAAACCTAATGAACCGTGTGCGATTTTCTGTAAAAGGTAATGAAACTTTACCATTTTTGTAGAGATTGATTATAGGTGAAGAAAGTGGATCAGTGTGAAAAAGATCGTGGTGAAACCTAGGCGATCAGGTGTATGGTATGGTGAGATTTAAAAGACATTGTTTATCATGAGCTTTAACGGTCGTATAAAAGCATCGATTCGGATGTCTATTGCTAACAGCCGATGAGATCTCAAGCAAGAAATTGAGCAAAAGCGACCGAAATTGGTCAATAAAAAGGGTTGATTATTTATCTTTTATTATAATAACGCTGTCTCCCAGAGCTTCTCAGCAAAAAGAGAGGGCTTAGGTAGGAATGGTAAATGCATTTTGCGATATCATAATATGTTGAAAGAAAAATGAAGACTAATTTTTCTACCATTTCTCGTCTCAACGGTAACGAATAAAATTCTAGGCACGGAAACCCGCAAGCTACCGTACTTCTTATCTTAAAGCTGCGGAATTGTCGCCTGAATTGCATTTTACTAGGTTCCTCTGGGATTTCACCTGCAGCCTGAAGTGAAATAACATAGGCGTTATTATGTTACTGAGGCATGTAAGCAATATAACTATGATGCAATAAGTATGAGAGTTGAGAGTTGTACGGGTAGTGTCAACTCTAACTCTGTCGCAGCCATTTCTACCATGAATGTTATTTAACAATGTTATTGTGAAACAGAAAATGTGAATGCTGGCACAGCTTATATATGAGGTAATGATCTTAGTCCTCAGGAACAGTGAGTTACTAGTATTGATGATTGTATATATGTATTGTATGTATGTATAATCTGATTCATATTATTTGGATATAAAACAGTGCAAGTGGTCTACTTGCTCGTTTGATTATTATCTTTAGTCTTTATCTTTTTTTAAATCTTTTCCTACAAAAAAATAAAAATATTTCGATGGTTGCTAAGTAAATAATCGTATCCCACATTTTTTTAATTTTTATGTGTTAATTTTTGGGTACTGTTGACTGTGTTAATTTGAAAGTAAATATGTATATAAAAAAATTGATAAAAAATTTTCTATGCCTGTACATACTTTATTTGATTTTAATATTTTAAATCTTTTTAGTTACAGCCTGTATGATCTACTAAGTTACTAACCAGAAAGTTTAGCTAGTCTAAAGTTATCTTGAATAGTGCCCCGATCTAAGATAACTTTAGAGTTACTGAACTTGGTTTGCAATTACACGCGAAGAAAATCGCGAGTTTCATGGTTAAAAATAAATAGATTACACATTTTACCATTTGTTTAGAAGTAATAGAGTCGTTTAATGCTTAAACTTCGGTGGTTTGCACCAGTTTCCACCTCTTAACCAACTTGCCTGGGTGATACACTAAGGGTTGCTCCTGAGTCGTAGAAAAGTTGCTCTTAGCAAAGCTCAGGTGACAAACGTAACTTTCAAGCTGTGTTGAAGTTTCCTCTAAAGTTTAAATATTGTCTGACAAAACCTTAAATAGAACTTCCGATAATCGGATAACAAATTTTATTGCATACTTGAAAAAATAAAGTAAGTAGTTTATGTTTTTTTTTGTATTTATACATAAGTATACAATTTTAGTACAAGTTATGAATGACTGTAAATTGTTTTAAGTTCCTTGATATTACTATTCCAAGCTATTAAGAACTCGTGGATGGAAAGAGGAAAAGTAGCCGTAAAAGTAGACGTAAAGGCAGTAACCGTATTATAGGTAACAATAGTAGTAAGGATTTAAATCTCTATTCAAAGTTTTACTCCAAACGAAAGAAAAAATGTTATCTTAGTGGAAGGTAAAATTATAAAAAAGTTACAAAGTAAAATAGTCTTACAACAAAAAGAAGAAAATACAATCTCAAGTAAATTTTTAAAAATGAAAGATATTTCAGCTACAATCTTCGTTGTAGTGGAAGGAGTAAAGAACACAAAGATTATAAAAAGTAAAAATAATCTCATAACAGTCTTTACTGTAGCTGAAAGAATAAAATCTAGGACGTCTTCGTAATAAATTTTGTGCTATCTTGCTATGTGTCTCGGAATTGCAACAATGGCAGCATAGGGTGCGATTCAGCAGTTCCAACTTGCACTCAGTAATTGTAGGGTGACGTAAAGATAACGACATTCATGTTATTGTATTCTATGTAACCTTTTAGTCTGACGCAGTTACTGCACAAAGAGTTTTACTGCGTTGTTATTGCAAATAGCTAGAGAAGAAGGGAGGACGAAAGAAGAGATTTTTATCATAATGCATGCTCATAACACGATTATGAAAATTTTTATATTTGAAAATTGATTTCAGCGCTCAATTCATTGTGTTTCGGAAGAAGGGTGTGGTTGCCGGAGTTCAATAAATATGAGGCGACTATTTTAGTCCTCAGAAGTAGAACTAAAGCTGCCTTAAGTGGATGTCCACTTAACACCAGGTGGCCTACAT
Source organism: Tiana niger (assembly GCA_018249895.1). NCBI lineage: Eukaryota > Metazoa > Arthropoda > Insecta > Lepidoptera > Hesperiidae > Tiana > Tiana niger. The sequence goes on from DWNH01001304.1 coordinate 9,983, forward strand.
GATCTTTTGTTACTTTTATTCAATATAAAAAAATATTAGTTTCAATCTGTTGATTGAGAATATTCTACAAAACAAATATTGTCAACAACGTTATCACATCCCGAATCTAAAACTTATATTTTATGTATGAAAATAGTCTCTTGGAGAAGTTGTTTAGTTGAAGGCACTTGTTTGAATGAAGTAGTGAATAGGGCAGTTGTAATGTCTGAGATTCAATATAGAATAATCAACCTCAGACATGTTCTCTATAGACATTCATGTTACTTCCACCTGGTGGTTTGCATGCTCGATTGCTACTGCTTACTTTAACTTAAAAACCCTATAATTAAAAGGTAAAAATCATTAATTATAGAATTTAAGGTTGGTTCTAAAGCATGTTGTTATTATATTATTTACCTACAATAGAAGAATCATATGATAATTATTAATGCCACACTCGCCATTCATTAATCTAAGCTTCACTTTACTGTAACACCTAATTGAAATCACTGTTTCCGGTCCAGAGATGTACCGTTGAAAGCAACTTTTATTGACGGAACAATAAAAATAAATACGACATCATTACTGAAAGGCCAAATGCACCGGCTTGTTTCTATGATTACAGCGTTTATAAACGGAGATATAATAATATGGACTATAGATATATAACGTACGTACTCGTTATAAAAAAGTTTACTAATATTACAATTACTTTCTATAATTTCTATTTAAAATTTTCTGTAACACGTAATTTGGTACGGCATTAAAAAATTTGTACTTACTTACACTAAAAAAAAGTTTCCTACAGGAAAACAACTTTATAATTACACGGACACCTTAACTGGACAGTAATAATAGAGTCTCGGCTACTCTCCTTAAAATTACAAATTGGCTACTAAAAGGTTTTATATTGAATCATAACTGCCATTGTAGCCGAGAAAGTCATTTCTACCCGTATTTATCGTCCATTTAATAACAAGAGTGATATTGGCGACGGACCCATTTTCTTCTTTGCAGCTAGACAGATGAAAATAGCCAGCAATTGGTATTAAATGCGACAGATGTTAGACTTCTAACTTAGCAAGCTTTTAAGTTGTTATTAAAATTATAATACCGGTAACCATATTTTATATTGGATTTAAAGATGTGAGCACAAAACTGTGAGATTTCATCTCGTGAAATTTTAATTCAATCTAGGTCTTACAGTGAGGTTATAAAATGTTGAATGAAATTATTTTCTAACATAATATTGTAAGGGTTTTATTTTCACAAGAACGACGCTTAAAAACACTATGATAAAATTGTGCAAACATATATTCCCTATTTGTATTCTTTGCTACGTACAAATGGAGCCATTAAAAAATATACGTTTCTAAACCTTTCTTATGTGTGAGTTTCATTGCAGAATGAAAAGTAATCTTATCTATGCAAGTTCTCCTAGAGTGAGACTAGAGGCGATTTAGTCAACTAGTGTTACAGAAGTGCTCAGGTGCTGATAGACACATGACATCTTTTGATATCTTATTTAAACGTAGCATATACTCGTATATAGAGTTCTAACTTCTCAGGTATGTATAACGGACTGACTAAACTTATTTTGTTTAAAGCTTGATATCACTTTTGAAATTGTAGGCTATGTACTTGAAACATTTTCATAATCCTACGCTGTAACAGTTTGCACAATAAATAATTATTTGTAGTCATAAAAAACTCCTAGAAATAATACACACTCGGGCATCTGAC
>DWNH01001305.1:0-11702 GCA_018249895.1 Tiana niger
GTTTATAAATGAAAATTTAGAAAGTTCGCCATATTTCACCAATTTAGGTATACAAATATTATATTATAACAATGTATTTATAGTAACTAACTAGTCATTATTAATATCAAATTCTTATTTTACATTTTACTTAAAATTTAGCAACTCAAATCAAGAAAATTTAAGAGAAAAAAGTACGATGAATAAAGTATTTATTATTTCGTCTTACGTCACCGGTTTTTTACCTAACTCCGTTACGGATAACGGTTACTGGGTGTAGACTATCGCCTGAAATTAATATCCTATCCATAGTTTGAGATTGATATCGATCTGAGGTTGCGCAATCTGTAGATCGATCTGCTATCTGTTAATCTACGGATTGGTATTTGGCACGCTTTTATCATAAAATGGATTGAATTATAAATGTTGATAGCAAACATTGAATCGAGATCGATTATTAATTTCGGTCGTATTATCATCGATAGTGATAATAGGTATGTGATATAGTAAACTGTAAGTTTTTTTTACTTTTTGAAATGCCAGCCTTTTTCTTTAAGTCTAGTGGCAAGAAATGACAAAATATTACATGCATAGGTATAATGCATATAAGATTTATAAAGCCTTTTTTACATAATGTTACATTAAAGTAAAAATATTAATTATTGAGTCTTACATGTCTTACAAATATTATAGGAGTTTAATAATGAATTAACAATCTTCCAATAATCTGAAATTTACATTTTGTGTCCTTCAATTTTACCTACCATTCCTTTTTCAAACTCCTTAAGATCTTTTAACAATAAAACTTTTTAATAAAAACCCTGTTTATTGCTTTAGATTCCGGAAAAACGGCATAACCTGGAGTTTACAGGCATATTAAAGTAACCCGCGCGTGCCGACTGCTAACGAAAGGTCACGCGCGTCACGCGAACTGAACCGAAGTCAGGCCGAAGTGTATCAAAACACAGAACTTTCTTTGCGCGAAGTGTCACGCGACCCCGAACCTCGTTCCACTTTGCTTAAACAGCGTAAAAGCGTAAGACGGTGGCTGTCTGTGGATATTAGCTACGTAATTTAATCATTTATGTTACTTATGTCAATAAAATTATTTGAATACTATTGCTATTTTCGCTTCTGTTCTGTTGTGCTGTTTCAAAAATGAGAAGTAAACCACTTAAGACTTGTTCTTTTCAAAATTTTGTTTATTGAAATATAATTTTATTGGTGGTAGGCTGCTACCCGGGGAAGTACCACCGCGCAATTAATTCTACCGTAAAACAATTTGTTGTGTTTCGGAAAGAGGGTGCAGATGCCGGAGTGCACTAACTACGAGGCGACCATCTTAGTCCTCGGAAGTAGCAACGCATCTATTAGCGATCTCAGGTAGGACTAAGGTTGGGTTACAGTGACCATTTAACACCAGGTGGCCTGCACGCTCGTTTGGTACTTTTATTCAATAAAAAAAAATGTAAATACTAGAAAGATCGCAATAAATTATATAAACCTATTACCAAATTATCTCTAGCGTCTAAATATAGTTTGCGGATATTAAAACATATAAACAACTTCCTGACATTTTTAAAAATAACAATTTGAATTTTAGAACAGTAAAATTTTGGCTCAATGAAAATTGATTTTATACAATTAGATTTTTTAGACTTTAAAAAAGACATGAAATTAACGTCATGTTTATGATTATATTTGTATTTAAATTTTAAAACAACATTAATAAAGATTTAAAATGAGTTAAACTCGTTTAATTCTGAGGCAACTGTACCTGAAAAATTTCATTTATTTAAACAATATATAGGTAGGTACGTATACTTATATGCACTGCAAATTCAATCTAAATTCAAGGCACAATAAAATTTCATATAATTGCTTTCAAAGAATTAGATCTACCTAGTAAGTTTTAGACCGAGGTCTGAGTTCAAAAAGATACGGTTGATCATATAATGTTCATCTCGCACATATCGGTTTCACCGAAAAAAGAAATGTCGCAAGTGTACATTACCAAAACTGACGGTACCTAAATTATTTATCTAGAACATCGATATAACATCATTACATACAGTTATCCGAGTAGGTACAACATCTGACTCAACGCTAACCGTTATGTGGTTATGTTACTATAGACCTCAATGGGTACAGAAATGGGTGTAATAAATGGTCAAGTTACGCACGCGGGTGGTAACGAAATTTTAAATTGCTATATAAATAAATTATAGTTTAAACAAACCAAAAATATGCTTTCGTAGAAATATGAACTAAAAAATAAATTACAATTTAAAAAACCGTGACGTAATGAATATCAGTTGAAAGCAGCTCCCGCTTGGAAGTTGATGAAAATGTAATTCAAAGATTCAGTTACATTAATTTTAAGTTATTCATGTTAAGCTAATATAAAGCATGTAAAAATTGGCCAACACGGGACAAGGACTATTATAATTTGTAATTAACAAAAACCAATAAATATTTTCGGTACCTTAGTCCTACAATCCAATACAATACAAATATTCTTTAATGGCACAATTACAGAAATAAATGACCTAATGTCCTACCTGAAATCGCAAATAGATGCGTTGCTACATCCACACCCCCTTTCCGAAACACAATAAATTGCTTCAAGGTAGGTTTGGATGTGACGATGGTATTTTCCACCTACTAAACTTTAGATAGACTTCAATATTGTTCCGACGTGAATTCACTTCTACTCCTGAAAATAACATGATAGCTTCAGTTAAGTATTCCGATGTCCAGACATTTTGACTGATAACAAGTTTTTCGTTACACAACATGCTTGTCACATCTTTAACTTTAGATTGTCATTTCTATTCCACACTTGCTCTATAGTTATCACTATCATAACATGACAATAGGGTAATGAGCCTACATTACTGATGTATCGATACTCGAAAGTAATAAATTGATCGACTTGTTTAAGTAATATGAAAAGATATAAACCATACATTTTATTTTGGAACTCTACGAGTATCTACATATCATATATCGTCTTTAAGTTCGTTATATCGTTTAAACCAAACCATAATTATTTATTCATTTAAACTTATTTCTAAAATAACTTCTAAAATAAGGGCGAACATAATGCCTTATAACATTCTCTCCCGGACAACCCTTGCTGATAAAAAAAATTGCGGGTCCTACAAAATTTATATTATAATGAATAAAATAGTTATGTATATGAATATAAGTAACATAATTATGCATTTGTCCACCCTCTGAAAACACTACTTTTAATTTTTTTTTTATTCAATGAAACTAGCAAACAAGCGTGCAGGCCCCAGTGGTCACTGCAACCCATGGAAATCCACTTGCAACTTGAGGCAGCACCTTAGAATCGTAAAAAGATGTGTTGCTACTTTTGAGGACTGATGGTCGCTTTGTATTTAGTGAACACCCTCTTTCCGAAATACAATAAATTGCTTTACGGTAGAATTGGGTGTGTCGGTGGTACTTCCCCGGGTGGTAGCCAACCACCTACATACAATTTATAGATTTAATATTCGTTGAAGAATGACACATAGTCTTTCTTACACACGTCTTTAAAATTATTGTATTATTGTATACACATACTTATATTGTTATTATATTTTTGACCTTTATTATTATTATTATTGACTATTATTATAATTATTTTTGACTATTATGATTATTATTTTTGACTATTGTTATTATTAATGAATTGAATAATTATATAATTTAATTTTTATTGGATTTAGACACTAACGCATTAGGCAACTCCTGTTATGTTAGAATAATGTGTATAAATAAATAAATAAATAAATAAATGTGTATATTATCATAAATAAGTTTTAAACAATTGTTATTAATTGTGTTGAAACTTACGTTCCACAAGTTCGTTGTTCAGGCACTGATGCTTCTCTAATTTTATTACAAAAAAATGTTGTAATGTAGACAATAAAGATATTTTTAGTGGCGAGAAAAAATTATAAAGCAACAAAGTTATAAATATGTTCGCAACACATTCTATATTGGCATTCAAAACTTTAGCAGTTAACGTTGAGAATCGTCATTAGTATGAGCAAAGGTTAACTTGTTAAATTTCAAAAATAAGTGATTAATAAAAAATTGTTGCAATTTCGGAAGATAGATTTAATATAATAAAGCATTTTACAAAACATGAACCTTATGATATGGGCAATAGGAGTATTTCTAATATGGTTCATTCAACGGCGCTGGAGGATGAGAAAGTTTTTGAAGGCGGCGAACAAGTTGAAGACCAAACACAAGGCATGGCCGATCGTGGGACATGCACTGCAGTTTATGGGAAGCGGTGAAGGTAATTAGAAATTGTTTGAATTAAATACATAGTTAGGTGTATGTATCCATGATGATAGGAAGATTGTGTTTAGTTACTGTTAGATGTAGAGGGAAAATAAATTCAATTTTTCACAATTTATTTATGATCTTACCAGTTGTAAGGCTTAAATAAATCGACTGCAGCAATTAATAATGTCGCAAATAAAATTGTTACGTTATTGTTATTATGGTTGCATATAGTTTAAACTGTGACAAAATGTGCATCACACCATGTATCGAAGCCACTTCTTTCTTGTGAATAAAGATAGAGCCTTGTTCGAGATTTGAAACCTAGAGAGGTCGTAGATATCGATATTCTAAAACCTCTGATGCATTAAAAAAAATCATCAAAATGCAGTTACGACAATGTTAATTGCTGCAGTCGATATATCTATGCACTAATTGGAAAATCACCGAGAGACCTATAACGCTATGCATGTATGTATGTACCTAATATGTAGATACACTAATGAGTAACTAGTACCTACATATCTAGATTTGTGCCTAGATAGTGGTTAGGTACTACTATCTAGGTACCTACAAATGCACAATAAAATGACTCACGCATGGTTGATACAAAAGCAATAGACATGGCTCTATAATAGTATGCATAAAACTTCGTCATTTATAAAATTATTAGAATTATAGGTACATAAATTAAAAACTACTGATTTTTTTTTACTAACCTTCAAAACGTCCGCGCTGTTTTCTTCCATATTGCTAGCACAACTGTATCTCACAACTTTAATTACAAACGTACTAGTTTTAGAAGTGCTTTAGTACACACTAAGCTCAAAAAACGTTATCTGAACTGTTGAACTGCAGCGTTGCCAATACCTGTTTTCAAAATTCCCCACAATTTGAGGCGAAAATCCTCACAAAATCCCTAGATAAACAAGTGAAAGGAGAAGGTGATATCCGAGTAATTTTTTTACTTGTTTTTATTCGTGGTTTTGACATAATTATATTAAAATTTAACTTTTTTTAGATTTGATATCATTAGTTTCTATAAACATTGATCTCAACTCGTAAATTTACATTTATCAATGAAGTATCTGTATCTGTATTTGTATCACACAAGTACCTACTTCTTATTATTCTAATGTGATCTGAAAATTTCCTTTTTTATCTCAGCCTTTTAACAACCACTCACGCGATATTGCACTCTAAGGACCGTAGAAATTTTTGAAAAAGTTATATAAAATTTTACGAACAATGCAATCGTTTGAAAGGATTCTAAAATTCTAAGCACACTGATTGAAATCAAATAAACTGAATATCACTATAATAGGTATACGCTACATAACTCAGAAATATCCTACAATGTAAAAATAAGGTATCCTGTAATGTAAAAATGTAGGATATTAATATCACGTTTCGTACGTTATTTTATTATTACCTACTTAGTAATAAAACGTTTGACCTTTCACCAATATTTAATAATTTAAGTATGTTGAATTCCCCACATTCCCCGTACAAAACCACACTAATCCTTAAATAATTGAGTTGAACTTCCCCACAATTTGGGAAATTCCTCACAAATCGGCAACCCTAGTTGAAAAAGTAATAGAAATTCCCGGAATTCAGTGTTGCATTTGAAAAAACATTTTCATGCATTAAGAAAGTTAACTAAATTGTAAACTTTATAACTTGACGACAATTTTTAATTTAAGAATCTACGTAGATTAGCCAAAAATATTTCTAATTTTAGTACCTACCTGGGATATAAAATTATAAAAAAGTATTAAATTTATTGACAATATTTTATTTCTTATACACTTATATGTATTTTGTATATAAAAGCGTTTACAATTAAAACTAACAATTAGTGTTGAATTTTATTTATTCGTTTTGTTATATGTTGTAAACCAACTGCAACTAGGTACATGTAAGTAAATACGAATTAATTTTTACTGATCGGAATATTCTCTTTATAAATGGTAATTATTTAATATCAGATGACATCTATTCGTGTCGACTCCTTGGAACTAATAAAGTGAATGACAAGGATGGATAGTGGTTGCATTTTCGAATCACATCAGATAACAGAATTGTATCAATGATATGATAATTGAAGATAGAATAAAAAAGACAAACTTCTCTGGTTTTGCAAATGTTCACAGGCGACGGTGACCACATCAGACCCACCTACAAGTAGGTAGAGGTACCATAGTAAGTTAGGTACATGCAATACCGAATCACCTTGGGTTTTAGCAGTAAATTGAAAGTTCACGCTTATCTTACTATCCTAATCCCGACAGTCATGTACAGATATTACAGTAATAATCATAGTAATAAATACCTTTTTAGCACATTTTTTAAATTTTTGGGCGATGATTTAATGAATAATTTAACATATTCAACGAAAAAACATACTTATTCACATGTAACTGTTTCTAATTTATATCTTGTAGCCAAAGAGAATATAAACAGTTGACTTGTGACAAATTGCCACAATGTGTTGATTTTTTTTAATAGATTTATAATGATAAAATTTCTAAGTCTATAGTTTAAACAGTTATGTAACATAGTAAAAAAATGTTTAAACGTACTAATGCAAGAAAACTTTTCTGATAAAATCATCGTATTTAGGGCTAAAAATAAACTAGTAATAATGTGGCTTAGGTAAATTAGGGCCAATTTTTATTTATTACACGCGTCACCGAATAAGCCAGACAAATATAAATCCGCCTTAACCTTATATTTTTTCCACACTGAGCTTTTAAAAGAAATAAATAAAAGTTTAATATTCGTGTAGGTATTTTTATCGAGGAGCCCATATAATTTAACTTGATAAAAATATATAGAGTAGTTTAGATATTTTCTTATCTTATTTATATTTAAACCTTAATACCAGTTTGATGTTTCTTACTTCCAAAACGTAAGACTTTCATACAGAATGTCAACCTTCACTCATCCCTTTCATTGGCGGTTTTGAAAAAAGAATATCATATTACTTCTAACCTATTTCCTTATTTAATTTCATCTAAATCAGTTCAGTAGTTTACCTAATAAAAAGATATTTTCGCATTTTTAATACTAGTTACAATATTATAATAGAGAAATGATGTTCTGGACATTTAGAAAAAATAGTTACTTAATGGTCATTAGTAATTTAGTATCTTTGAAATAAAGAAAAAAGAATTGAATAACCATAAAATCCAGTAAATTCGGCAATTTCATTCAAAAGTAAGACTAACATTGAAATAATATTCAGAATATTTTCAAGGCGCATGGACATATTTTGATTTATAAAGGAAGTGAAATAAAACAATTTAGTAGTTATTTTAGTACTTTTATATAAAATACCAAAACGTCCTTTATGTAACGGACACAAACATGAAAATTTCAACTAATTCATGATTCTGAAAAATAACAGAAAAGTTATGATGCTCAGTCATAAAACCATCATAGCAATGACTACCATTAAACCTGAAGCAGTGTACAACATAAAATGAGTTCCAAGACAAACAAAAGATTTGTCCAAAATGTCAACTTATCTTCATCTGCAAATTGTAAGTAAACATAAACTTACATCTATGTGACCTCATCAAACATACTCATGCACAGTTTTAGAACAAACATCAGACTTGGGTTTATATTGAATTGTTACAGAATCTCAATCGACAATGTTCTCATAGAAAGACCAACATAAAACATCAATGTAAATACTACTTCTGTTAAATAAAAGCATTATATACTATGATTGGAAACAGCCACAGTAGCAGACAAGTATAACCTAAAGGCATTTGGGCCAATTATAAAAGAGAATTTCTATAAATATTTTACTCATATAAACAACCTTACCAGAGCAGTACTATGTCACTGTGGCTGTTACAAGACAGATAAAATATGACTAAACAGTATAAAGATTCTTAGTAGCCGAGCTGTGTTTCACCATTGTGTCTCTGTGAATTTGGAAACCAATTTTCCCATGGATTCCGAGCTGCTCCTTAATCTTCCTGCCAATTTCAAGATTCGCTTGCTGTTTAGATGTGTCGGCAGTCCAAACACCTGTAAAAAAATAGATAATTACAGATAAATTAATTTTAAATAATTTGAAGAGAGGTGCTAAAAGAGATGTCCTTAAAAGCATTTATTTATACATTAGCAATTACACTTATATTGCAGATTTCACAAATTGGAAAGTTAAAAGATATCATTGGCCACAGACATCAATTGATAAGAGACAGTCAATGAAGACTGGCCTTCCGGTCTCATGGTTAGCGAACCTGACTACTAAACGGGATGTTGTGGGTTCGATCCCCACCCAGAACAAATGTTTGTGTGATGAGCATGAATATTTTGTTCTGTGTCTGGGCATATTGTTATCTATATAAGTATGTATTTACAAAAAAAAATATTTTAGTATCAGTTGTCTGGTTACCATAGCACAGGCTCTGCCTAGTTTGGGATCAGATGAGTTTAAAAAAAAATAAAAATATTCAAAGTTTTCATGTGCATTTCCAAACAATGAAGGACATGCAAAGCCCGGTTATTATTAGATGCAGTACCTTATAGATGTCTTATGGACAGTTGTAAACCGTCCATCAATGCAGATTAGAATTGTCTGATGTAATCAATGGATTACATTAGTGACCAAAAATTGTTCAATAACTTGAATATGCTTACCAATTTTATCAAGTTTGGATCTGACATTTACAACAGCACCACAAATTTCATCACAGTGTTCAAAATTTTCACCAATCAGTAGAAGAACCTGCAAATTTAGACAAACCAATAAATAAATGATAGCATGGACATAGTAGTTGGACGTTACTATCTTACTCTAAAATTTTAGGTTACATATCATTAGACACCTTTACTTTTTTTAATGACAATAACACAACGATCACTATCATTATTATCAACATGTAAATAAATGTAAAGTAATAAGCTGCTAGTATCTACTCTAATGTTTTAAAAATGCATGTTAAATGAAGTCTACCAAGTTACTCTTATCTGTGGACCAGACATTTTATAAAGGAAAAAAGTAGCAACAAAACACCTGGTGTTAAGTAGTTTCTGCAACATGCAAACAGCCATATTCCACCTCAGACAGTACCTACTACAAGTCTACCTAATAACATTCTCCAATGCTACCTCTGAGGACTCAGATGGTTGCCTTTAGTGTCCTCCAGCAAGCACGCTAGAGATGCGCCGAATATTCATTTTGTATTCGGTATTCAGCATCTTTTTCACTATTTGTATTCGGCCAAATTATTCAGTTTTGATGCTGAATATATTTGGTTCAAGCATTTCTATTTTCTTGGCTACACAACATGGTATAGAACTAAAAAACAACTTCTTATGTAAGATTTATGTTATATTAAAGTCAAAGAAATTCTATGAAGAATGTGTTGAATAAAGCTAATAAAATAAAGCAATTATAGTCACTAACAGAGATATATAAAGACAAAGACACTATAAAAACAATGAAATGGTAAGCCGAATAATTCGGCTGAATATCCGGTTCGGTAAAGGTTAAACCAGAGTATTTGGTATTTGGTTATTCGATGAAATCACTATTTGTTGCATCTCTAAAGCGCACCTTCCTTCCGGAACCATAAATAGTACAAAATGAGTATGGCGGTGGTAGTGTCTACCTATATCTGTGTAAATATAATTATAATAACATAAAAGTGACTACTGATATTGTGTTCCAAGTAATTTTGTGTATACAAGATATGTCATCCTATTGGAATTACTTTCATAATTCTTATTTTTCTTTATCAGTCTTCAGATAGTATTTTATGTAATAAAGAATTAGACTGCTTACCAACTCATACTACGTATTCTTATGGTTTTTGTAACTTACTTCAGGTACATATGTATATTGCTTTCTGTCCAGAGGTGGTCTGTCCATAGAACATAAGCAATTGGACAGCCTACCTACTTGACTTTTCATTTTCTCATTACAATTTTATATGAAAAGAAAAGTAAAATACTAACTACATCTAGCCAAAATCTGTCAAGGTCAGAGTTGCGTTGTTTCTTCTCAAGACTGATAAGCCATCTGCCACCCATCTTGTTGGCGTCGTCCTCCCACATAGGGCGTATACCTTGCTTAAAAACTGCATAGTCATGCCCTTGGCGCAGTTCTGAGGGTAACTTAATATGGTGGTACAATCTGAAATTTAAAAAATATATTATTAAGACATTTGTTTTATATACAAATGAAATGTTACAAAATGTATCAAAGTGCAAAGGTTTTCAATTTACATGTAAAACTTTGTTTACAATACCACAGCCTTTCCAAGCAAGGACGAAAGATAATAAAGTACAACGATAAAACAATACTACACTTAAAAAGTTAGAACATAGGTATTTAACTTTTTAACCATTAAATCTAAACTGTAGAGTACTCTGACATCTCTTAAAATACTATACTACTACTACTATTGCATGTAGCAAAAATCTCAGAAACGATTTGCTGCAGTATATGTATTTGGCTTCTACCCCCAGTCTTTAAATATGAAGAATTGTTTGTAAACCATATTCCATGTTCATTATGAAAATATGATTACCATTAGAACAACTAATATGTACAAATAACTGATTACAGCAATAAAAATGTGAACTATTACCTCCAGAAATCTTCCACAGTGTCAAATGTGGTGAGCTCAATGAGGTTCTCTTCCCAGGTTTTAGTTCTGTCGTTGTCGTAGAACCATAGGCTCCAGGTATTTTGCAGGGGGTGCTTGATCAGGAACTCTGGCGGCACCTCCGCATTAGCGTTGGTTTTGCTCTCCGTACCGGTAGAACCCTTGAAGACACAAGTCATATTTTTATTTAACCTAACCTATAACACGCAAATAAGTAACACAAAAGTACTTATGCAACGATATTTTAATCGCAATTAACTGGAACGCATTAATGAATTTTAGCACGACAGCTGTAAAACAACGATAAATCCGGCGTGCATGAAACAAATGCTACAGTGAAAGTTACACGAGCCACATCAGCATTGCGCTCGAAAACACTTAAACAGAGTAAAATATATATATAAATGAGGGTAGAAACAGGATCTATTCAATTGAATTGTTATTGCTGCCTACCTCTACTTCTTCAGTATTATTTCCAGCCATGTCACAAAAATCTCTTGAACTCCGATTTTTTTACAAAAGACAGAGACGTATACAATGTTGCTACACTACCAATTTTAATAACTGACAGATAATGAAGAATTTCAAAAGTTTGCAAAGCCAGTTATAAAAAAGAAAAAAGAATGTGAAAGAAAGCCTTTCTTAATTTATTAATATTTTTATATATCTTTATTTTCATGTATTATTATAATATTTTCCACAAAGCACTGTTTAATAAATTATGAATTTAATAAAAATGAAATTGTAATATACACAGAAATTGACCATACAAACTGG
>DWNH01001306.1:0-11701 GCA_018249895.1 Tiana niger
ATTCTTTCATCTGCTGTAAATCTCTACATTACGTCATCTATTAGCACATAATATACGTACCTGTATAAATCTATACGCGCGAATAATTGTCTCTTTTTCTAATAATAATCTTCTAAAATCTAATAATATATATACAGGGGTGGAATTTTTTAACGCCACCTGGAGGGAAAGTAAGTACTTTAAATACTGGTTGTGACGCACACTTCCGTGAAACATCTAAATGATAAGACCTTTCTGCTCATATAATGTTAGTCAAGTTTTGCAAGCATCTTACTTTAGCAGCAGGAAAAGCGGAAACCTGATTATTTTTATGAAGATTTCTTGTAATATATCTTGACTGTGAGAAGTTTGAGAACCCTATCCTGTTTGTGTTCCATGACAACTTTCTTCAAGATGTTCTAGAGACGGGTTGCTGCTTCGTGAACTTAGATTTTTCAAAGACCTTTTAGGCATGTTTAGGTAAAATAAGTAAACCAATGATCAAACCAAATACTCACTATTTCAGTGTTGCTTAGCAACGCCATCTACTAAAGCTGCTTTAATTTTACTATGTCGGAATAGCAGATTTTTTTTTTTTTTTTTATTTATAACATCAAGTACAAATACATTTTATTAGTATGTGAGTACCCGTAAAACCCACTTGGGGTTTGTCTCGGATACATGAACACTAATGAGCTATCCACATAATAGGTGCTATAACAAAAAATTCCGGTTCCTGAGATTTGTTAATGTATGTAGGTAGTTATTTGCAAGTTGCACTGATTCACTAGTCAGTGTGGCGGCTACGTGTACGGAACATTACATGTACAGGATGCATACTTTTACTTTTTATTTATTTATTTCTTTTTTTTTATTGTTTTTTTTTTAAGTTAGTGTAAAATAGGTAAGTAGTAAATATTGGTTCGAGATTTGTATTAATCAGATTTAATTTAACTAATAGAGTATTTCTTGTTCCAGATAACTTAGATATAATTTTTTAAGTTTTTGCATGTAGTTTTTTTCATTCATTTCTTTTATTATTTTATGATGAATTTTATTAATTAAGTTTGGTATTATGTATTTATACGTCCGTTTCCCATAATAATTTCGCATTTTAGGTACATACAATTTGTTTTGTATAACCATTCTAGTCATTTTACTGTGTTTAATTTGAATTTGAATTTCTTTATTGTTGAATTGTTCTTGTAATAGTAACATATCTATTTTCTTATGAATTGGTAATACTTTACAATATTTGAATATCTTTATTTCACTTTTGCCTAGCTCCAGGGTTTTTTTAGCTCTGCTAGGTAATATTATTTTTAGAAGTCTCAATTGTAATCTAAATATTTTATCTATATATGTTTTAAATGTGCGGCCATAGCTAGTTAAGCCATAGGAAATAATTGATTCAGCTAAGGCGTGATACAAGGTAATAAGAATTTTAAATGGGATTTTATATTTTAAAATCGAAAATTTAGACAACATGGCTCTCAATTTATTACTCACATAATCGATATGATTGCCCCAGCTGAGCCGTTCGTCAACAATTACACCTAGGTATTTGTAAGTAGATACTTGTTCTAATGTCTGACATGTACAATTATTTTGTATAGGTTCGTGCAGGCATGCGTGCCCATGTGCGACTATTTTTATCGGTATATTGTTATTATGCAAGTAGCTTGATCTTATATGCATTATTTTGGTTTTGCTTGTATTAATTATAAGACCTACGTCATGAGCCCATTTGCATAAATTAGTAAAATCCTCTTGGAGCCACGTTACGGCTTTAAGGGCGTCTACGTCTGCTGCAACGAGACATGTGTCATCGGCGTATTGATAAATCGAACATTTGTCAATTACATTTTGCATATCATTTACATACGCTAGATAGTGCAAAGGTCCTAGCACGGATCCTTGCGCTGTTCCTGTACAGATTGGTATTGCATCACTTAGCTCATTTTCTATTTTGACATGATATTTTCTGTCTCTGAGGTAATCCTCACACCATTTTAAGATAGGTCCACGGACACCCGTATTTTCTAGTTTATTTATAAGGGTATCATGCTTAAGAGTATCAAATGCTTTGCTAAAGTCAATGAATAGCAATAGAGCGTGTTTTTTGTCGTTTAGATGTAGATTTATTTCGTCAGTGAATTTTGAAAGTAATATTGTAGTAGACTTATTAGATTGAAAGCCAAATTGCGAATTCGATAGAACTTCATAAGTTTTATAATAATCCTGTATCTGTTTGCAAATGAATTTTTCTGCTATTTTGTCAATAATTGGAAGTATTGTGATTGGTCTGTAATTTTCGTATTTATTATGGGAGCCGTTTTTAAAAATAGGTCTTACAATACCAGTTTTCAGGTCTTGCGGATATGATCCTAGACTCACAGAGGTGTTAATGAGCTTCACGATAGCATTTAATATTTTATCACTCACTCTCTTGATATCTATGCATCGAATTCCATCTAGTCCAGCAGACTTGTTAACATTAAGACTATGTATGATTTTTTTTATGCTCTCAGTAGTCGCTTTTTTGAATATCATTGATTTATTTTCAGGAAACACATACTCAGCTTCATTAATTATACGCTTATTACATATAGGTAAGATTTTTTTCACGCTATCGTCAAACTCGTGGGCGAAATTCTGAGCTATTTTTTTGACCGATAAACTTCTTTTCTTAAAAGCTTTTAGTATTGCTTCATCTACTGATTTGCATACACGTCCAGATAAAGTATTAAGTATTTTCCATAGTTTTTTGGGGTTTTCTTTATTTTCTTTAATTATATTGTAATAGTATTTATTTCTTGACTTTTCTATTAATTTACGGGTTTTATTTCTTTGCTTATTAAATTCTAGCCTTAGTATTTTATTACTTACATCCTTTTTCCACTGTATGAAAAGATCGTCTCGCATTTTACACATTTTATTTATTTTTTCATTAATCCACATGCATTTATTTCTTTTACTGACTATATTAACTTTTTTTGTGCATTTTGCCTGATCGTAACATGAGCTGAAGGAATTTTTAATGGAACTATAAATTTGCATGGGGCAGTTCATGTTATTTGGAGTATTAAAATCTAAACTATCTAAAAGTTGTTTTAGTTTATTGTAGTTAATTATTTTAGTATATTTTACATCATCCTGTACGTGTGTGGTTCCAATGCCAGCACACGACAACACAACCATTCTATGATCCGCCATTACAGTACCGAGCGCTGCCGAGTAAAGTTCTAACGAGCGCGATCTTGCAAAAATGTGATCTATGCAACTACGAGTGACCAAGTTATTTCGATTTTCAATCCTTGTGTAGTCGGATATCGCGCTCGTTAGACCACACTCTGCTAGGCTGTTTAAGTATGATTCACGAATGTTATCGTTACATTTTAAATCTATGTTCATGTCTCCTAGTAAGTATAGATCAATGTGCATAAAAAAGTCTTTACATAGTAACTGTTTAAGTTCCCTGATAAATAAATATTTACTTGCATCTGGTGGCCTATAAAATGCGCAGATAATAGCTTTATAGTGATGTGATGTTGTTAGTGTTCCAATTATTGATTCACAATGTTTTAATGAAGTGTTTACAATTTGAAATTCGTGATTGTTTTTGGTATATATTATTATACCACCGCCCCTTCGGTTTACACGTAGTTTACTGCACATTTTATATCCATTTATATTAAACATTTCCTTTAGATTCTCAGTTATTCCTACCTCCGTTAAGATAAGAACATCAATATTAATTAGGCATGAATTAATTAACTGTAAAACTTGGCAATAGTTTTTACACAAGGATCTTATGTTAATATGAACAATGGTTAACTTGCAGGTAGTTTTAGGTAGGAGCAAACTATAATCGTTTATATTAGGACATTCAAATATTTCATTTATGTCCTGTGACGTGCCTGAGTTGACTATTACCGATTTTCGATATGTTGATTGCAGTTGTTTTCGGCATCTTTTAGGTTCCTTATGATTATTGGTTTAGTGTTGTCTGTTTTACGAGCCAGTACTTTGCCATTTTGGAACCAGATGTACTTAAAATTGTCCTTCAGCAGTTGCTTTGTGTGCCAGAGGAGAGTTTTATTTGCTTTTGTGAGTGCACGACGTATCATAATTTTGCATTTACCTAGGTCAGGACTGGCGTCGGGTATAATTTGCTCAAGTACCACTGACTCTTTTCGTGAGGCATTAATCCATTGTCCAGTATTTTTTTCTTGCTGTAATTGCACTCGAATAACGCCTTCTTTCTCGTTTCGCCCGCTTATCCTTTTGATGACTTTGACGTGTTTGCTGTCCACTTTAAATTTCGTGACTAGTTTAGTTACAATTGTTTCTAAGTTTTCATTTGGGGTTTCTGGAATTCCAACAATCTCAACCATAGTTTCTAATTGTTTCTGCTCTATTTCTGCGATATGTTGTTCTAATGCGTCTACTCTTAGCTGTAAGTGGGTATTTTGATTTTCAAGATGATTGTTCTTCTTTTCCAAACCTTTAATTTTGCTTCCAAACATTTCTAGAGTGTTGTATATATCCTCCATCTTCTTATAGCAGCTGTTTAGCGCATCATTAACCGTCGACAGTTCCAACTTTAGCGTTTTTTTAACCTCTTTGGATATGTCACGAACAAGCTTACTTGTATGGGTGCCTGAGTCCTCTGCCCGTTCGATATTGGCTTCTTCGTCGTCATCATCATCGTCTGGGATTATGAACGACTTTCTTCCTGGCGATTCTCGGTGACACTCCACGCACGTCCACTCCAGGTTCTCCGCGTTGCGTAACGCCGATAGCTGCTTGGACGACAAACTTGAACAAACTTGACTGGCATGAACGATTTTACCGCATTTGTTACATTCAAGCCCTGGGGCTCTTTTGTTTATGTTTTTATCGCAGGTATCGCATTTTGTCATATTTATTTATTTATTTATTTTTTTTTTTTTTTGGGTTACGAGGGTAGATGTTTAAAGTAAACGTACGCGACCGTTTTGTGAGATAGCTCACGAGTGAAAAATTGTGATTAAACCTGTACAATAATATTTAACAAATATACTTGGATATTTAGTAATGAAACTAAAAAATGAAATCTTCATTCCATTTTCATATGGGTTTTTAATGTTATGTTAGATCTCTTACAGTTTTCATTTATCTCTTTTTTTATCTATACATAGTATAAAATGAAGTAGCTCATCTTTCATAACCATTAAATAATTAACCATTTCTTTCATTAAAACTTTATTTAAAAAATTGCTTAACTTGTGACTCATATACTCTTATTCAGTATTAATCGTTATCCAAATTTCTAAATCTGGCTGAAGTTGAGCCAGGTCGCTAGTTTAACATATTTAAGTACACTAAATCTGTCTACTAATTACAAAAACATATCAGAATGATTTGAGTGAACTCTGAGATTAAGAATATCTTGTTTCCCTATATGCTGCATATTAACAATAATAAGTTTTATTTAAGCAACTTAATTCTATATAAAAATCAAAATCAAATTATTTAATTACAAGGTATTCACATTATACAGTTAATGAAAGTCAAAAAATCAAAAAGTTTGTGGTATGTTCATTGTACAATGGTAACAGGCTTGAGTATAACCAGTTTATGATTTTAGGCATTTGTAGCTGTAACCAGGAATCATTTAAGTATCCATGTAACATTTTGAATGACTGACTCATATCTATAGGAAGTGTGACAAACATACTTAGTTCCAAAGATTACACAGATAAACCAGATTGGTTTACAGAATAGTAGTTTGTAGTACATTATTCAATCTAACCCTACTAACATTATTAATGTGAATGTTTGTATGTGTAGATGTTTGGATGGACATAGGTAGTTTATAATCTAAATTAACACATGCCATACTTTTCACTCTAGTAAATACCATAGACAGACTGAATACCATGCAGGCAATGCCACAGGCAAAAGCTAATTATTAATAAATGGAAAAATTAGGTGAGAATTGATCAGTGCTGTGTAAACTTATGTAGGCTTGCCATTCATTGAATTCTTATCCTGGATTATATTTCCACTTGTTACTTAAATAATATACGAATTTATATCCTCAGTCTGGTTTAGAAATAAAAAACAAAAGGATTTTATCATTTCCTATGTAAAGACATAAAAACAAACCGATCTAGGCTGTAAATAATATTTTTTTCAGGCAATATTTGTACAAGAGAATCCTATAGATTACATCAAGACCAAATATCCATATACGGGAGAGGATTGGAAACATAGTGACAACTTTATATATTCAACAGGTTCTGTGTAAGTGTATTACTAAGTATTTTCACATGCTGTGATTGTTAGCAAGTTTAGTTAGAGTTCAGACTCTTTTTTTTCCTCTACATAGTGAATCCAAAAAGGTTAGAATTACAGTATTAAATGTTGTGGTTTCTAAGTTCCCAAATTTCTTTTAAACTACCTATCACAGTTTGACCAATAAGCTATCGTTAGATACATCTCAATTTTGGTTGTGGGCTATATGACTCCCCACAAGTATTGATCTCTATACAAACACTTTAAAAATTCTAATTGATTTTCAGACCGTTTGAGAATACCTATAAAATTCCAAAGTTGCTGAAGATCCTACTACCCAGAGGCCTCGATGAAATGGCGCTAGAAGGATTAAAATTGCCTCAAGAGATGATTGAACAATTGCGAACTGTGATGATTACCACAAGGTAAACAGAACACTATATAAATATATAGTCAATTTTCTATATAATGTAACTACTACCTATGTTGTAATTGCGAAATTTCTCGGTTATAAAAAATTTTAAATTCAAAATTGTAACACCTTTATATTCCTCCTGCTTCCAACCATATGATTAGCGTCCATCAGAAAATTTGTTTCAAAATAACTTCAGTAGTAGTAAACTAACTAATACTCTAGTGGTTGAATTGAAAGAGTGAATTGAATATGTAAGATAATGCTTACTTTCAATACAAAATCATTTGAACTGTTATGTATTGACAGTTTGTCTGAACTTATTTATTCAGCTACCAAAGCTATTGATGAGCTTTGCCAATTGCTACCAGATAAATAAATCAGTTGACAAAAAAGCGGAGAAAAAGTAGTAAGCTTTTAAACTTTCTAAATTGATGTGATACTATATGATTTCAATTGTTTTTTAGTGATAACAGTACAGCTCATCAACAGCTAATAAACTAAGAAAGAAGGAAATTGATTGACATAGAGGAGAAAACATACTGAATAGAAGAAACATACTCAACTGTTTTGATTTTACCTTAAAATAAATATCTTGGGGCAACTCACACACAAATGCGTCTAAATACATACTTATACATAACTTTAAATTTGACACAAAAAAAAATTGTGTTTGTCATACAAACAAGACTAATCCTGGATGGGAAACGAATGAAATTTAAAATCAACTGGCCACATTCTTTCTCAAACTTTTTCTATATTAAATTTCAATACAATCAGCCCAGCGGTTTGGCCGTAATAGCGTAACAAATAGACAGAGTTACTTTCGCATTTATAATATTAGTACTAGTAATAATTTTATTTATAATGTGGTCTTTGTATAAGGTGTATAAAGTTATTTACTAAACAATGTGTAACTCCAAAATATCTGTCAATTCTTTATCTTGTAAGTATAAGTTTGTACTTATGAGATCATTCTTTTACAGAGCCATTCTTGAGGAGGGACCAACAAAGAAAAACTATAGATTCTTTTTCCATCATCTACTGTGGTGGGAAGAAGTCATTGCAAGGATCAATTTGAAGGTATGTGGTATAATATGAGAACTATACTATGTGACCAATATTTTTTTACAATTGTTTACCACCCGATTTTACCCCCTTAAGAAATATGCGTCAGGCTACCACCTAAGACTAAAAACCTTTGTGTTATTTTCAGAAATTTAACATGTTTGGAGTAAAAATACAGAAGAAAGGCAATGTATATTTACTAGAGGTGCCTGGCTTAGCAGAGAAACGACCCTCCCTAATTCGAGGTATTTATTTTGTGGAAGACCTGAGCAAGTCTTAAAAAAAGTATTGTATAGTAAATGTATCTAAGGGTATAATTAACCATACTTTTGTCTTTTATGTCTCAGTTCTTCAGTCTCAGGACTGTTGGAAGAATTATTAAATAAAATGTCTGGTAAGTTCAAAGTGGTCAGGCAGAGTGGGTGAAATCCAGGAGATATCAACCTAGGAAGCCAGGGAAAAAATTAGATGTTACTCTTTATTCAGTACCCTGTAACCATGATTGTAGAATGAGGGGTATATTGAATGATTTAGTTCATTAAATTTGACTTTATATGTTCAAAAACTTGCACCAACAAGTTTGGTTTTGTGTATAGCAAGTACTTGTTAGTACTGACTCGACATGTGTGTTCAACTAACAATAGGCATCTTGTCTTGTCTAGGCGACCGAGTATTCTTCAGACCAGTCGGAGATCATAATGTGATTTTCGAGAGCGTTATTAAGCATATTGAAGACAACTACATTCAATGTGGGAATTTGGACGAGTCGTAAGTGTACTTATTCTTTCATACGTCATCAATGATTTTATATATTCTAGTTAACTGTCATCACTTTTATTTTGTCTACGAGTATGCTGATACTTTGTAATTAAGGGATGTTTTTTATTGTATAGGTTTAAGATTTTACTAGCTTTTTTTTCTTCATATATATAGAATTTTGGTACGTTAATAAGACTAGCATTGATCTCTGAGTACGAGTATTAACTAATAACCAAGGATCAGAATATAATATTTGAGCTCTTCTTTTTTATTTTGTTGTTGTATAACATGTATATTTATGATGACTAAAACAAATAATCGTTTCAGATTTCACAATGGTTACACTGAAGAGACGTTGTTCGACGTGCGGTTCCTGATGTCGCGCGTGCCGCTGGAGCGCATGCACGACGCCGTGTCGCGGCTGGAGGCGGCCGGCCACTACTGCCGCGTGTTCCCCGCGCCCGCGCGCACCCCGCCCCGCCTCATCGCCATCAACAGGTGCCGTGCTGTTTTCAAATTCCACCCACTTTTACACGTCTGATTTAATTGAAACTTTGCACCCTTATCAAGGACAGATGACAATACAATGAGTTTGTCTCAATATCTTGCCCAAGATTATCAGGATTTACGATTTAATAATTTTATAGATAGAAAGCCTGTTTTTTAGTTTTTTCAACTATTATATCGTTCGAAGTATATCTGTCAGATTCTACAATCCGCTGATCATGCACAACGAGGAACAGCGGTCGGCCGTGGAGCACATAGTGGCGGGCACGTCGGGGGAGGCGCCCTACATCGTGTACGGGCCGCCTGGCACCGGCAAGACTATGACCATCGTCGAGGCCATTATACAGGTAAATTGAGAGATAGAACATAGTAGAAACAAGAGCAGTGATAGCCTGGTGGATGAATCTACGCTTACCATTCCGGAGGGCCTGCGTTCGATCGCCGCACGTAGTTACCTCTAAT
Organism: Tiana niger; assembly: GCA_018249895.1. Lineage (NCBI taxonomy): Eukaryota > Metazoa > Arthropoda > Insecta > Lepidoptera > Hesperiidae > Tiana > Tiana niger. Next base: position 9,470 of record DWNH01001306.1, read on the forward strand.
TTTTCGATATTATTTGCGTATTATAAATTATCACTTGCTCTTCAGTGAAGGAGAACATACTGAGGAATGCATGCCTGAGAGTTCTCCATAATATTCTCGAAAGGCATGTGAAGTTCACCAACCTGTACAAATCTTCTCATCCGAGAGGAGCGCTACCCAGCTCTCAAACAATTTGCCAATACAAGTTATATAGAAATATTATTTGAGTTGTTGCCTCATTTTAATTCTTTCCCCACCTCAATATAACAGGTACTTGAGCTACTCTTATTTTCATCATCCCAAATGTCATAAGTAGCAATTTTTTTCTATGTCCTTTATTAGGCACAATTTTTAATTGCCTCTACATTATTTCTATACATACTCTGTCAGTTTTTATTTCATAAATCAAATCAAAATTCTTTATTTTATGGATTCATCAAAACAAATCCCGCCAATAGGCATACAAAATACTTAAAAATTACATAAATACTAAAATTATACTAGTTACTTACTTATTAAATTTGATACAAATTATATTATATTATGTCATCGTCTAAATATTCATTAATTTAACATTTTTATAACGTAAGATATCTAGGTCGTTTTAAAATGGATACTCGCGATTTCTTAATAGAAAGTTATAATCTTTAGCCACTGTGGCGGCCACTCCTCCTTATGATCCCAGACCAAATCATTACTTAAATATTTAATTTGCATGAGTATTCATAAGTAATAGTAATTATCTATATAGGTTACATTTATCTTCGTTAAATCCATCAATCAACAAACAAGGTATGCCACATTTTATGTTACTATTACAAACTATTTTATCCCACAATAACTATGCAATTAAATAATGATAGAATATACAAATTATTACTATTTAAATATGTAGAGAGTATTGCTATAATTTTTATAATGTACAATTACAATAAACATTTATTTTATGGATATACTTTTATATTCTAAAAGTTGACTCTATAAAAAGCACTTTCCATTAAATAATCTTTTTAAGCTGTAATATAATTAGATCTAAAAGAAGTTATTAAAAATCAATCTAGTTCGTTTGAACCAAACCAAACATTATGTGATCCAATTATAATGTAATCTCGTCAATCATCGATCATGTTTTGGACCGTCTTGTCATTCTCCATTGTTAATTGGATAGCAGCCGACCTACACCTACATTCTCCAACATCTTCATACAATATTACAATAAGCTAACATCAATATAAACCAGTTATTCAAATCATATCTAAATAAGATATGGACATCACTTTAGAACCGATTACGACACATTCATCAATCACTAAAGTCGGTTTTTTATTGAAAAGAAGTAGGAAACCTGTATTTTTTAACTATTTTTAATCCTAAGCGTGCAGACCACCTGATGTTTAGTGGTTTTTGCAACCCATAGCCATATTTAAATTCAGACACTACTAAAAACTAAGTCCTGAAGTAAATCCTCAGAAACTAAATGAACTTGATAGGTGGTGGCTGCCGCCAAGGAAAGTACCACCGCCACACCCATATCTACCGTAAAGCAATTTATGCTGTTTCGGAAAGAGGGTGTGGATGCCAGAGTTCACTAAACGCGAGGCGACCATCTTAGTCCTTAGATGTAGCTACGTATCCATTTGCGATTTCAGGTAGGACTAAGGTACTGCTTGAAGTTGTAAGTGCATGTCCATGGGTTGTAGTGACCACTTAACACCAGGTGGCCTGCACGCTCGTTTGCTACTTTTATTGAATAAAAAAAAATAAGGTTTCTTTTTACTTTTTTAATTATTTACTTAGTTCACTTAATTCCTCACGGATTCCATCATCAGAATTGGAATTTGATAACAATGGACTAATTTAGAAGTATAGATTCCTTAGAAATTTGAATCCAGACTATCTCTAAATACATGCTGTTCTAAATACAATCACTGAACATACTGGTATAACATTCAGGCTTTATTAATTTCGCATGCGCCTACGCATGCTTGCGTCAGATGTACGTGACGACACAGTGTCGCTCATTGTCTTAAGAATTACCATTCAATTTGCATGCATGTCAGTACAGATCACGTGTATTTAGATATGCAAGGAACTTGCTTTATGGTTAAGCGAACGTGGGCATATTCAAGCTGTGTAATAAAATGAGGCATAAAGTTTTGCTAAGTTAAGGTTTTGTAAGCTGAAGTGGCAGTGGGCAGGCCACATCGTTCGCAGGACCGATAACCGATGGGGAAGAAAGGTCCTCGAATGGAG
>DWNH01001307.1:0-11696 GCA_018249895.1 Tiana niger
TCTGACTGCTAAACGGGAGGTCGTGGGTTCAATTCGTAGACCCAGGACAAATGTTTGTGTGGTGAGAATGAATATTTGTTCTGTGTCTGGGTTTAAAAAATTAAAATTATCTATTTAAGTATGTATTTAAAAAAAATTAGGTATGTTTATCGGTTGTCTGGTTATATCAGAGCACAGGCTCTGCCTAATTTAGGATCAGATGACCGTTTCTGAGTTGTCTCAATATATTAAGATATTTTGAACTTCGTAGAGCGTGTTATTTAATAATTATAAGTGATTATATTTCTGAAATAATTTCTAAATGTTATAAGTAGAAATACAGATTAGGGAAAATCAGTTCAAATACTTACTCGATAAAAGAATAATATCTTTTTGCGCGATTAGGTTGGCGAGGCGATGCAGAAGATGCACGATCGCAAGAACATCGGCAAGCTCGTCCTGGATCCGTCACTGGAGCCCAAGCCGAAGCCCGCCACTCCCGCCAAGGGCAAATCCGGAAAGGAGAAGAAACCAGCCAAAGAGAGCTCCGAGGAGAAGAAGGACAAGGAGACTAAAGAAGAAGAGAAGAAGCCCGCCGAGAACGGAGAGAAGAACGGTGAGGAGGCACTCACTAACGGTAACAGTGACGAAGGTCAGTCTCGAACTATTGTGACCAGGCATGCTTAGACGCGTAGACGCTTCACATCGAACGTATGTACTTATTTATAAGTATTTTTTGGCTTTGGCATTTCGATATACTACGCGCACTGGCTAAAAGTATATGGCTTCCCGGGAAGCCCGTGCCGCCATCGATCGACACAGGATACGCGCAGCCTTTAGACCTGCCTGACGCTTCATTTACTTACTGACGCTTCCAAGTAGATATGCATACTACCATATCACGTGTATTTTCTATTATTCAATGACTCAAATTCTTTCTAATTGTCATCAGTATATTTTATTGATTTTATTAGAGAAGCAGGCGTAATGTAATTAAATTTTAATGCATTTAGTTAGTAATTGTCTGAACAAATTAATATTTTTACACAGGAACAAGTCTAAGGGCTGTTAGCACTAATGTTTAGTCAGCTTGGTCATAACATGTCGGGTCTTAGGACCTTCAAGCTATGCCTTACCCATTTTAAGATTCACGACATTAGGTATTCATTTATAGATTGTTTGGTACATTGTTATATTACAACAATTTATGTATTATGTACTTTTATGTAAAGATATTCAAATGAAAGCACGATTAATTCATTTTGCTCATGCTTTTTTTAAGATTGGAGAAACACAGGTAATATTTTTATGTATATATTTATATCGCAAAGTAAATATTGCAATAAAATATAAATTTTAATATCATATATTTGGCCTACTTATATCATATCATTGCAAATTAGTAATCTGCTTAGTAAATTATCGGGATTAATTAGGAATAATATACAATTTTGTTTAATTTTGATGACGGAAATGACTGAAGGGGATAGTTAAATAAATAATTTGCTATACTGAATAAAATTTCTAACAATGTACGTCCAAAATCAAATTATTTACGCTAATCTATAATGAAACTTTTATGAATTAATTAATAGTATCGTGATTGTCATCTGTCTACATGCTCATCTCGATATAACATTTCAGAGTCGAAGGACAAGGAGAAGGAGTCTAGCTGAATTGTTTCCGAAGGACTGGACCAGACAAACCACCGCCAATACATTATTTTAGAGTTGAAGCTGCTACGGGCGCGCCGCTTCGCTGTGCTGCACTCCGGCGCCGCAAACACGTTCTATGTTGCCTGATGTTTATTACGTTTTATATTAGTAACACACGGCTATGTCCTGTGCATCGTTTATATGTATTGTTTCACGGAACGATACGTACCGGTCGGCTCGCATGGCCCGGACAGCGCCCTCTACATTCTCAATTTAGTTTAGTTTTTATTCATTCTATCATCACATTCTTTATTTTAGATTTTAAAACGAAAACAAAAACGGTAATAATCTCGATTATTTTATTGAACAGCGAAATCAACAATGAATTTGATTATTCTTTTTTTTTCGATGGATTTTTATTTTTTAATTTTTTAATCTGGCCTAAGTTACGAAATTGTTTCCGAACTCGCGAGTCTTATAGTTTAATGTTAAGACTTTATTTTAAGATGAGATATTTTAGTCTGCAGTTATTTTAAATGGCTATTGTATATCTAAGGTGCAGAGATGCTTAATCTTTATGTATGTTAAGCTTTAATATTTTATTAGTAAATGTTTAAAATTTGGCCCAAGAGACCCACACGGAGCCCGGCCCCGCCCGGCTCTCCGCGCCCTCACGTCGCCCTCACGTCGCACTCTCCGCACTCACTTCGCACTCACTTCGCCGCACTCTCACTCACATTTCAACGATCAACCAACGGAAACCTTCGTGTGATATTTTGTAATAGTTGTGCTAGAGTTTGGCAGCATTGGACAGGCTGCCAGTAAACATGACATTATTTTTAATTCGAACGTAGAATGCAATTGAGTATTTTATATTTATATTTTTTATACTTAGTGTTTGTAAATTATTTAGTTAAGAAAATGTTCATCGAAGAATTTATTTGTTTAATACCTGCAGTCATTGTGTGGAATTCGAAAGATCGTCCCCCTAAAATGATTCGCTGATATGATTTTCGTAGTTTTTCTATTATTCGAGCTTAAAGAGTGAAAATTGCGAAGTATTTTTATGGCATACTGTATTGGAGCAAAATTAAACTTAATGAATGGCACCTTTGGTATAAGTCATATTTTTATAAACCAAATGACTAAAACGAGATCTCTTTACTATGAAGTTTTTTTACGTATCTTTACACACAAATATCACATATCTAAAAAATACACTTTCACACAATGTATATTAGAATAATATTTTGATACCAATATTCACTGCATTTCTTTTTGATGTGTCTAGCATATTATATTAAAATTAACCCTGACTTTCGTAAGGTTGTTAGTGATGTGTACCGCCATATGTTGTAGGAATATGTACCCAGTACTATAAAATGTTTATCTGTATTAACATATCAAGCGGATGTAAAATTTAACCCTGAGAGGCTGAACAGTAGTCCGGAAACGCCGGAATAAAATGAGGCAACTAAGTTAACTTTGTGCTCAAATAATACCTGCCGCAGCGTTGACGCAATGTATGTTCGATAAATCTAACTGGATTCACAAACTTAGATTTTTTTATAAACCTTTACTGTTTTCGAAAGATTTTGCACGAGCATAGTCTGCGTTAGCGCGTGTTTATTGTCCAACCGTGGTATGGCCGACAGGTCCCTACGAAGTTCGCGCACCCGGCCGAGGTTGTGAGCTTGTGAGCACCGAATATCAGACTGCGTTCCACGTGGAGTATTTAACTAGATAGCTTTTATAACCGAAGTGGCAGGCGAGCCGCAGGATCCCGCTTTGTTTGTCGTACGGTGGCTTGGTGCTAGTTTGCGCGATTACGCGGATACAGCTCGCTTCAGTGTCTCGGACCAATATCTTTAAAGCTACTTAGTGTTTTTATCATTAATCTTTGTCGCTTTATGTGTCAAATATGTGCGAATTTCTTGTAATGTAAACATATATTATTAAATCTTGTGTATATCGACCTGTATAATGGTTTAGATTTATCTGACTTTTCTCTTCTATAAGGATATCGATGAAATTCAATAGTAATCGTATGCTGGAGTGACCGCGCCGTTTGTGGTTGTGTCCAAATTGTTGTAGGTTAGTATCGATAATGATGCCAATATTTATTACGTATGAGATTGATCTGAATCGGGGAAACTTGCGCCGTCGCTCCAGCTGTTCCACAGGCTGGGTCGTTATTGTATTACACATTTATTTTTATAAGGGCGGGCCAGTGTGATATCTATACTATGAAATGGATTAATAAATATGTATGATCTGTAAAAATGCTTATTAGTGTATTTTTATTTCAATAATACCTACTCCCATATAGACCGTAAGGAAATGTTATTCTACGACACTAAGTTAATTTCAACATTTCGGAAGATACCTACTTTTTATTATTTCTCTGTCACCTAATGACAGATGATCCTACACTAAAGACGTAAAACATCCTAAATATTGTAACATTACCAAGTAGGATTCTGGAGCAATATTGCCTCTTTGTTCGTATCTGTCCTATAGTCACATAAGGAAACGGGATTAATAAGTTTATCGACAAAACTAATAAATAGCAACGAGAAATACATTGTTTAGCGGTATTTACTCGACGACCACCGATTTCTGTAGACATGTAAAAATTAGCTGTCTGTTACAACAAAGACAGTTGCATGGCTATGTACCATAATCGTCGACCATTTATCTGTACCTACGTCTATTGGACGCAAGTTTCTGATGTGACAAGAATGAACAAGTGACAAGAAGGGGCTGTAATCTAATACGCACGGCAGGTGCGAGATGATTGACTTCGATCTAATACCTAGTTGTTATCCTCGTGTTCCATTTAGTTTAGAATCGAATCTCCTAGTATAGTAATAAAAGAGTAGAATAATAATAGTCCTTTGGAGTAGTGCAGCAACATATCTGTGTACAATCTGAAATAGGACTTTAGTATTGTTTGTGGTTAAATCGAGATGGAGAGATGTCTATCTGCTATCTGTTTAAATAACAACGGTTGCAATCCTCATTTTGTACTTCTTTAATATAAAACTCGCCACCTCTTGTGAAACTATATATTTTCTACTTGAAAAACGCCATCTGTTTTCAAGAATATTACTTAGAACGTAATAAAACAAAATTTCAGTATGTTAACATTATTGATTTATTTGAACTCTGACAAAATTAGTCAAAGTAGACCCCGTACACAACGACGTTAGCGTATATGTGACAGTTCTCAAAATTGTGGCTGGCGAAGGCGTCGCGTTCGTGGTCCCAGAGAAACGAGTGAAACATGTGCACACTCTGCTGTCTTCTTTGTCCGATAGTCACAGCTACTATTATTCTGTATCTGTAATTAATGTAAAAAATTAATGTTTGTATCTCCTTAAACTATGCATTTGATCATATGATGATCTTTAACAAAGTTTTTGTGCATGAGCCCACGAAGGTTTCTGAGTTAGTACGACCAATTTTGATGACAGATGGCGCCACTGTCTAATGAATTGCCGTGACAGTTCATGAACAGAGAATGAATGATAGTGAATGAATGAAATGTGCTTATCTTGCGACGTTATTTACCTACTCTTAATCAGTATAATCTTTATCCAAATTTCTAAAATCCATCCGGGCGAAGCGGGGGCGTAGTAGGTATCTAGTATAAGAAAAAGCTACCCTCGAAAATAATTCTACGTTTCTACTTTATACTTTCTAAAAGCTTTAAGTATGTAAGTACTGCCGATGCAGTACGCGTTTGGTGGTATTTTTAGATAGACTTTTGTAGCGAAGTAGACGTTCCCAAAGACTTTGTTAGCAGTGATGGATGGCAATTTTAGTTTTATATGTACCCATCTAGACTATAAGTTAACCCCATATAGTTTAAAAAACTGCATAATATAGGAAACATAAAGATATAGAATATGTTTGTTAGAGTTTTGCTGTCAAGATGCCTTGATTCGAGTTACGTTGTGATTAAATAACGTTTCACATTAGCCTCAAACTTTCAGGATTCCCTGTGTCGAGGGAACCATGGAAACATACAAAGAAAATTACAATAACATAACAGTCAAATCAGTCCCGGTGGGAATCGAACATAGGATCCTTCAAACGGTAGACATCACTTTTTGGTAACAACCGCTAGAAACTTTAGGATTGCATAAAAAATTTACAGGCTCAGTGATTCCTAACCAAACCACCATAATCTTTACTACATATAGATTCCAGTTGTACACAACACTAGGCTTAGTAAAACATGTCAAATTTGCGTGTGCAATACAGTGATATCGTAATAAAGACTTACTAGCACCGCTTTCTACAGCAAAAGCAATAGACGCAAGAGGAAGCTGATAGACCCGCTAGTATAGGCAATATGTACATCATATTTAGGAACAGTACTAAACAGCCTACATCATGTATTACTACAACCTGTATTATTGTAACCGCGATACGACAGCGCACAACAATCAAATAACTCAAAAATAATGACAAATAACAACCTGTCGTAGTTTTCTTCTTTTATAGCCGTCCGAATGTTATCGGTCAGTGAGAGACATAATTCCGGTATAACCTTGTCACTGTACTCTACGTCCTGCAGTTCGGAGTCTACCAGGCGCTTGAGAATTTTTTCAACAACTTCAACATTAAAACGTTTTCTTGAATTCAGTTGAAACGTCGGTTGATATGTTCGCACCTGTTTTGTTAAAGGTTTTGATTCCGACATCGTTGTTTGATCAATATAAACAAAAAAAGCAAGACGTACAGTTTCTAAGACTCTAATGAATCACATCACGCAAACGGTACGTATTTTTTTGTACATTTGCGATAAAAAAATTAACTCAAAAATAATTCTACGTAGTCGATTAAGATAATGAGAATTAGCGACTTGGGAACTTTTAATTTTTGATATGGCTGGAATGAAATAAGTACTTACCATTTTCTGCTTACTACTTAAACGTTGATTAGGAATAAGTCCAATGACGGAACGTAGAGATATTTTTCTGTTCTCCCTCAACATTATTCGTATTAACTTCTACAGAACGGTGCGCTAATATTGATAACTGGTTTCAATTGGCAAGGTACTGAATAATCAATATTCAGCTGGCCTACTAGATTTACAGTGTTGATAAAATACATGCCATTGTAGGTAACTGGGTAACTAATAATTTGGTATTCTAGTCTTAGTATGAATTGCTTCAGTCTAGTACAGAGTAGGAAAAGTCTTCAATGCTCTTTGCCCTTAACATGTAGGTAGGTCCAACAGTGGGATAAGATTGATAAAAATTTTAATGAGAGCAAGATAATTGTTTATAGGAACGAAGTAGCAAAAGGACATGCAAGCGAGGGGTTAGTGCTCTCTGCTCCATACCCAACTTTAAACAGTACACCAAGCCTCCCGAGGTCGTACATAGATGCGTTGCTACCTCTGGGGCTAAGAAGATCGCTTCATATGTGTAGGACACATTGAATTTTATCCGACCACATATTTTTTACATCAGTAAATAGATTCGCAGCAGAAATGCACGGAATTACCCATTATTACCTTAGTGAATATGTAATTTCTAATACATCCATATTTTGACATGTTAGAAGTACGTATATACTGAAAGCATGCCACGAGAATGCAAAGCTGAGCTCCAAAAGAATTATATATTTTTTTAATGACCATTTAAAGTTTAGACTTGGTTGGTTTTTCATTTTTATTATTTACTATAATACTAAAATAAACAAAATTCTGTGAACCGTAGAACACTTAATACCTACTATTACCGTTTTAAAGATGCAAGCCGTGCTAGACAGATGTATGGATGGACTTTTTAATTTTTTTTGTTATGAATCAACCACATGAACCACAGCTACATTATAATCAGTCAAATTTTAACGCTACGTTTTATCGTTTAAAGTTGAGTCAGTCAAGTTTTAGTTACAGGGTACTGTTTAAGCCCATCTGGTACAAAACCATAAAAATTATATATTAGAATATCGCGAAAAATCAAATCACCTATTACGTCTATAGCCAGCTATGAGTAGTTACAGAGGTTAGTGAAGTTCGTATTCTGTGTACATCTCTACTTAGTTTGAGATTGGCATTTGCTTGACATATAGATTTGACAGTGACATGACATTTTATTATGTCGTGTTATAAATATATAATTATGATAAAAATAATCAACTCTGTTTTTTAACGATGCTGTAATTTATTAAATCAAGTACTTACTCAGTAACTTGGCGGAAGCCTTGAGAAGTATTAATAACGTGAATCTCCATAAAGTGGTTATTCTAAATTTACTCTGTACTTTTTGTTTTAAAAATCACACTGATCTAAGTAAGTATTGTATAAAGTATATTGTTTCTTATATTATTATTAAAATATTTTAACATTTTCCTACATTGAATTTTCTTATCGTTCTGTGTTTTTGGCCCCTATACCTCATTAACCCCTCTCACATCGATAAGACCTGTGTTCAGCAGTAGGACATTATTGAATTTATGATTATGATAAGCTTTTAAATTATAATAATGAAATTATTTTTCCTGACTTAGATCATTATGTTAATTCTTTATTCAAAATAATAAAAAATAATATGATGCATATTCTGCATAATAAATCTGCCTTTCATAGGCCAGAAATCTGTTAATAAACAGTACTTTTTTAATGATCATAAGTCCACTTTTTTTTAGTTTTGTAAAAAAGAAAACAATTAATAATTTTAAAGAACCAAATATTACAAATAAGTATTTATGTATTTTACACAGATGTGCAATAAGAATCAAAAGCACAGTATAATAGTATTGACTATTTCACAATGAGTAGACCCATGACAGATTTTTTTAAAGCAAGTTCTAAAAAGCGGAAGCTGTCCTTGATTAAGAATTCAAAACCACCATCCTCGCCTGTAAAGAAAGAAAAACACGAGGGTTCAAATATTATTACCATAGACTTGGTGAGTGATGATGAAAACTTATGCGAAGCAGCAGATTTAGTTGAGAAGGAATTGAATAACAGTCTTAGTTTTATCAAGTCACCGTCTCAAACTCAGGAAGAAAACATTGATGTATCAAATTCATCAAGCACCACTATCATTTACTCTCCGTCAACTCCAAAAAAATTGCTAACACCATTGAGTAAAAGTCCAGGATCTCGTGACAAATTTTTTTCACCTGTTAAGAAAAAAAATATTAAGCTAAGAACACCTACAAAAGTGAAGAGAAATTTGTGCAACATAATGAATGAACAAGCAGATGATCCAGCCTTTGTTGAAGCTTGTGCTGGGATGGACGATAAAAGTAAGTATATTCTTTATATGTAACTTTTTATAAACTGTAAGATATTTACATATAAGACAATATTCATTTATTCACAAATTATAACAAAGTAACAATATAATATATAATAGAAAATTATCCTAAATTGTACATATTTACATTATAAAACTATATACAAAAAATATTAAAAATTATAAAAAATAAACTTCATCTAAAATGTCCCATATGCATCATGGTACATGCGGCATTACCACGTTGATCAGCAATACTTAATCTTTGGGCAAAATAGTCGCCAGCTCTTGGGTCATCAGTAGCGAGAATAAGTTTGGACGACATTTCTGACATGAATCTTTTCAATATGACATAGAATATTCTCAGACAGAAATTCTTATGACTGATTTAACCAACGATAATAATTATTATACCATGTTATTAAGTTAATTGACTGACCTCTTGGTCTAGTGGTTAGCGAACCTGACTGCTAAATGGGAGGTTGTGGGTTTGATTCCCACACAGAACAAATGTTTGTGTGATGGGCATGAATAATTATTCTGTGTCTGGGTGTAATGTATATAAGTATTATTTAAAAAAAAAGCACATAGTGTCTATGGCCTAGTTTGGCTGTGTGTGAGTTGTTACCAAAATATTTAAAGAAAAAAAAAAAGATATTTAAAGTTCTCAATTTTATTTGTAATATTGTTTTATTTTAAATATATATTTACAGCTATATTCCTTTTAACCATAATAAACAAATACTTGAATGCCAAGGAACTTCGGCCGCTGTTACTGCAAAAGTCACAAGACCTGTTGACCAAATGCTTGTACACAAAAAAACCGGGCACAAGACTAGTCTGTCGGTTGTACTGGCGTAAGGAGGGCTGGTACAGACTGGACCAAATTAAACAAATCAGTAGCGAGAAAAAGAATAATATTAGTGACCCTATTATTCAGGATATGATAAAGGATTTGATTGAGAATACCCTCATAGAGTCTGCAAATTATTCAGGTAAATAATTGATGACAGTTATATTAAGATTTACTAACAATGTGAAAATAGTTATGGGAGCTGGGCGTTGAGGATGTTTAAAATAGTAGACTAGACTTATGAGTATGTACAATTTACATAAACAATATAGTTGATACAAATAAAATACAGAATACAAATAGAATACTGTATTTTTCATTGATTTAGTTGGTTTTTGTTTTGTTAATTATCTAGTAGTTTAAAATATTTCTTGTGTTACAGTATTGTTTTGTATAAATTTAACAGTATTTTATCTGGTAGAAAAATTACATTTAAATATTACAGGACATTAAAAAAAGGCTGATTCCATCAATTTTAGTACTCAAGAAAAATAAAGTTTCTGTGTACAACCTCAAATTTCTTTTTGAGGGGGACAAAGCACCTTAATAATCATATGGATTATGATTTTTTGACCACAAGAATATGAAAAGCATGTTTAGTGGTCATTAGTTAGTAAATTGGTTGGTTCTTGTTATATTTTATTTATTTGTTTGTGGACATACTAATGACTGTTTGTTTTTCAGACGACCCGTGTGGTGTAATGGTTACCATGCCGGTCCACCATTCGAAGGGTCCTGGGTTCGAAGGGTCCTGGGGCAGAGGTTTAAATGATGAATTTAGATTTCTGTTCTCGGTCTGGGTGTTTGTGTAATTGTCTGTGTGTGAGTCCATGGTACCCACGACACAAGATCCTAGAATCTTAGTGTGGGGCTATGAGTGTGAAGCGTTATAGCGTTATATATATTGTTGTTCAGGAGCCCACGAAGATTTAGGAGTTCGTACGACCAATTTTCGACAGATGGCGCTACTGTCATTCCAATGAATTGCCGTGACAGTTCATGAACAGTGAATGATGACAGTGATTGAAATGTGCTTAACTTGCGACGTTATTTACTCCTATAGATTATTAATCCTTATCCAAATTTCTAAATTGCACGCTGACGAAGCCGGGGCGGGTCGCTAGTTAATGATAAATCTATTACCTACTACAGTTATCGGGACACAACGGATAGCCTTAAGCGAACTCTTGAATAAAAGTAGTAGTCGATAATTTATATGTGAATTAAAATACAACTTACAGAGAAAGGTAGGTACTTTGCCATTTTCAAATGCAAATAATACTATGCAATTAAGATAAGATGTTGCTTCATAGGTACTAACGACCGCATTTATAAACAGCAGCAAAATATTGCAAATCCGTTGGTAGATACGTCCGATGGCTATCTACAATCACTATTACAATAGTATTCATTTAAAAAACTAGCGCGATAATGCGTAAGTGCGTCCCTGTGCGCAGATGTAATTAAACTTTATTATGAAATTCAAAAGCGAAGGTTATTTTTATTAATTTTTAATATTAATGCTCTTTATAAAAACTATGTATATTTTTTTTCAACCAGGCACTTAATTAATATTTTCTGGCGACGGAAGATCTTTGATATTTATGACACATCCGTCGTCTTCCTTCCAATTGATGACTTCGTGACGATCCCATGACTCACATTCCCGCAAACAATAGGTGGTCTATGGTGGTTATAGGTGGTTGGCTTCCGCCCGGGGGTATACCAACGCTACCAGATCTACTGTGAAGCAATTTATTGTGTTTCGGAAATAGGATGCCGGAGTTCACTAACTACAAGGCGACCATCTTAGTACTCAGAAGTAATTCTTTATTTCATGAATTTATTTTTGACTGGCCTCGTGGTCTAGTGGTTAGCGAACCTGACCACTAAACGGGAGGTCGTGGGTTCGATCCCCACCCAGAACAAATGTTTGTGTGATGA
>DWNH01001308.1:0-11694 GCA_018249895.1 Tiana niger
GTTGTGTTACGAGAGTAAAGTTATTATATTTAATTAATAACCATCTTTTATTCAATTAAACCTATATAACCCTTCAGTTAATATATAGAATTCCGTCCCTTATTTTTTTTTTTCACAAAGACAAATGCGAATCTTCCATAATAATATTATTTAGTATATCATTATTTACCCTAAAAAATTATTAATTGTTTGTTATAGTATATACCTCGTTAGTGCAACTAATTATATAGATCATAATAATATTAAAAACGATAATTTATTATCAGATCAAGTCAGTCCATAGATTGTTAGTATACCTGATTAAACTTGGTAACTAAAACAAGTTTAAAAAATGGACCATTAAAAACAATCATTTATCAGATAAATGCTACAGATTGTTAGTATGTATGTAAATTGAACTTAAAAACTAAAATTAGTTTAAAAAATTGATCCACACTAGTGTCGAGTCGATTACAGTTCTCTCTCTGGTAGATCTTTATTCAGAAAAGGATCGCTGTGAAGCAAACTTGGATCAAAACTGGACTTGAATTAAATGAATAGACTCATTGTTTTAGCTTTTTTGTTGTATAATATGATAGTAATGTAATAATAGTAATGTAACTTAATACAAATTTTGTTTTTTGTTTATAATAATAATAATAATAATTCTTTAATTCAGGCTCTTGACCAATAAATTTGTTAGTAACAATATTCTTAATACACTAAGGGTTAGTAATAATATTAAAATACAAAACGAACAAAATACAACACAAGACACTAACATGTTTATGGCTTGCCTAATGTTCTCAATTATCCTCTTTTCTTAGCGTAACTGAATTGTTAAGTTTTAATTAAATGGTTAAATAATAAATTGTTTAACAATATTGAGCAGATGGAGAGCACAGATGGAACTGTGGTATGGTGGTAAGGTATGAGAGTATCAGGTGTGGTTACCGTGTGCGTGGTGGGCGGGCGGCGTGGCGCGGTGGCGGGCGGGCGGCGTGGCGGCTCCGCGCAGCGCCTTGTTGTCGGCGCCGCCCCCACCCCCGCCTCCGCCCCCGCCGCCGCTGCCGCCGTGCGCGCTTCCCGCGTTGTTCCTGACAAACGTCACGTTATATTTAGTTTTAGATCAATTTTGTATAGATGATATATATGTAGTAGCCATTAGAACAGTATCCAATATTGAATAGTTTTAGCTCAGTTAATCATCGTAGTCACCCCATATCTAAGTGACTGCTGGCACTGGCTCATCAGTCATTCTTAGTGTTTTAATATCTTGTATATATAAAGTTGTCACAGAATATCTTTGGTTGTACTGTTTGTGTCTGGCTCAATACTATTCTGGGGCAGGCAGACCAAAGTCAAAAAGCCATACTTTTTGCCAAAACAATTTTTATTATTCCTTTAATTTTTAAAAGGTGCTCTAAATTAATACTAACATAGAGGAGAAAAAGAGTTGAAAGAATAAAACTATAGTTTCAGCTGTTTTCACCACCCACCATTTTCAATTGATAATAATCAATAGATAATTATAATAAATAGATAATTTTCTATCCACAAAAAAAGACTGATCTAATGAAAAAATTCGACTAATTACAAAGGTTTATTAGAAAAAAAATTAACACTACTATATAACAACTGAAATTTAAACAGGTGGCCCTCATATGCCAGTCCGTCAATATTAAAAAAAAACGTACGTAATGTGGCCATGCGCTCATTTAAGATGGACTATTGAACGACTTTGTCGCGAATAATCATTAGTCATAATACATTACATTACAAGTTCTTATAATATTAAATTTATATACAAATTAAACAACTCACCTATTCCTGTTATTGATCTTCTGTTGTTTCGGCGGCTGATTAGGTTGGCTCATTATGGACGGTATGTGTATTGAGGAGTGCGGGGGATACTGCGGACTCGGTACCGGGTGCATATGCATCATGGAACACGGCGAGGCCAGATCCGACCCTATACTCGTCGGAGACTCCAGCCCCAGCTGACTCACATCCAATTCACAGGCTGGATACTGCACCGAGTGTACGGAGTTACTTGTCGAGTCAGGCGTATACACCCCCATAGACTGTAACGCAGGGCTGACCGCTTCGCACATCTCTTCCTTACTAGTATCCTTGGGCGACTCGTCTTTCTTCGACTGACGAGATTTCTTCTCAATCTCGGTCTTCTCCTGAACACAGGGCCCGTTTTGGTTGAAGGGCGTCTTGCAACCCGGTGACGTCAAAATCTGCGGACTCTGTTGGCGATATTCTGCGCAACTGGTGACAACTTGTTGCTCTTGTTGTTTGACCTGTCTGTGCATCATTTGCTTCATCTGAGCCTCAGCCGCGCTTTGAGATTGAGATTTTTTCGGCTCACACTGTGTTTGACAAGCTGTCGTAGTTTTCGATTGCTTCGCCGGCTTGCACTCGCCCTTTTGCGGACATTCCGAAGCCTTAGAGGTCGGCGCCTTCGTCTCCTTGAAGTGCGGCAACCCTGTTGTCGCATATATCCCACTAGACAGAGCACCGTATGCAATGTTGTGAAAATCTTTCTGGTGGAGCTTTTGTGGTGATTTCTGCATCTGATCTAGGTGTGGCAAATTGAATCCCTGGAGTTTATCTAGATAGCTTTTATCATTGGTCTTCATATCCAGAAACCTATTGGGGTCCCAGGTCCCCTGTAGTCTGGTGGTATCCCAGGGCGCCCACTGCGAGTATTGCGCGTGCGTAGTATGGTAGTTCGGGATTTGGTTCATCGTGTAATCTGCTTTCGGAACCAACTCGTTGTCGTACTTGAATTTGGATAACATTTTGTCACTCTGATCCGGCTTTAAGTTTAGCTGCGTTGAACAGCTTTTGTCGTGTTTTACAGACGCATTTTTCGAATCACATTTATTGGTATTTGTTTTCTCCTTCTTAAAAAAATCTTGTTTCTTCGGCGCTTCATTTTTCGTGTCGACTTTACTCGTAACAGCAACTGTGTTTATGACGTTTATAGGGACAGAGGTCTCTGGCTTCCTTGCATTTGTATTCTGTTCTGGAAAAAACATCCTGGGTTCCGGCGTGCTTCTAGGTGTATCGTTTTTTGTAGACTTCTTATCTGGTTTTTCTAATTTACTGTGTGCCGAATTCACTCTGACGTCCCTTAGTTTACTTTTCTCTCTGGGTTTCTGATTGGGATCATTTTTAGGATCTTGTGCGTTTGATTGTATGATATTCATCCCACTAGCCATTGAGTTTTGTAGTGAGTTACTATTTACGTAATTAGGATCCATGTCTGTTCTTTCCATTCCCAAGTTGACCGCAGCGTTAGCACTTTGACATCGAGGTAAAAAACTTATATCACTGACAATAGGAACCTTGGGCACTACTGGAGTTACCACTGGGGATGTTATTGGATGAGGAACTTCCAACTTTGTTGTGCTCTTGCTTATCACTGGTGTCGAGTCTGTTACGTTGTTAATTATACGATTTGGTTCATTAGGTTTTATTAGAATCTTGTCAGTTTGTACCGCCTGCGATTCCTTCGTAACGCTCGTTCTGGGATGGTACGAGGGATGCACTGAGTTTATAGGCTGTATCGTCATTGAGTTACTGACTGCATTCTGATAACTTTGCATAGTACTTTCTATAACATTTCTTGATATTACTATATCATCCTTTCGTACGTTAACAGGATCATTTCTGAACGGCATTTCATTCTCCTTACTAGTTATGACATTTATCATTTTATTTCTATTGTCCATGTCAGTGTAGGAATCCATTTTGGGCGGATCCGTTTTCTTCGTCGTAGGAGGATTATCTCTGTTAGGATCTAAATTCTGTATTATAGATTCGATCTTGTTTGGCGACTTTTTCTCTGCACATTTAGCATCGTCTATAACTTGATGTTGTATTACAGTTTCCTTTCTCAATTCATACTTTTTCTGTTCGGAGACAGCTTCTGTAATTGTTTTTTCGGGAGATTTTCTCTGCCGAGGAGATTCGCTTATGACTGATATAATGTCATTTTTCTTTGGGGATATACCCGCTTGAGGAGAATTAGCGTTGTCTGATTCACCTTCAACAACAATTGTTTCAATCTGATGTATTTTGGGAACTATAAGCTCTACTGGTGGTCTTGTTGTATTAACATCGTTTTGTCCTTTTGCGTCTATAACAATATGAGCATTTTCTGTAGAAACAACAGGCATAACTTTTGATGGACTTTCATTTTCTTCCATTTCTTTCGATCTACTCTCATTGATTGGTAGAATTGGAGCTATACTAATGGGCTTTGGGGATGGTAGAGGGCAACTCTGGCTATTATTGTCATCAGATTCTGAAATGACAATTGTGTCTTTATCATCCAGAACAGATTTAACGGGAGACTTCAATTCGCCATTTCTTACTTCGGGTGCACTTTCGTCCATAGGTTGATTATTAGTCGCTGTAATTGTATCTGTTTCTTCACAGCTCATATTGACATCCTCCGATTTATTCTCAGCTACAACACTGTCCTGTTCCATCTTATCATTTGTGGAAATTTCGTTTATAACTTGATCTTTCTCTGCTATTGATTTCGGTGAGTCCATGTGTATACTGTCTAACTCCATATCACTTGTATGATGGTCAGTGCTGTTCTCTTCTACATGTCGCGGCGTTGCTGGTTTACTGGCAATACTTCTCCTGTCTTCACCTTCCTCCACGTCCATTTCATCATCGGCTTCCCCTGAAGAATCCTCCGAACTTGCGTCGGAGTTTTTATTTTTCCCCGCTGCTTTTTCGTTGTTGGGGTTTATTTGTGTTTGATTTTCTGCTTCATTAGGCACTGTCGGCTGTTCTACTTTTTGGGCAATGGAATCATTTGCATTGTAAACGCTAAGATTATCTGTATTAGTAGTTTTTGCTTTCGTGGCGGCTGGTAAATCAGTGGAAACATTCACAGCTTTATTAGTTTTCTGCCGTTTATTTTGTCGACCTCTCCAGGCCATTTTCCTTTTGGGTTTCGGAGTAACTGTATTAACTATAGGAATACTGTCAATTTGCGTATCAACGCTTTCCTGACTTTCTTGGCTATCAGAAGCGTAAGCTGGTTCTTTGATACTTCGTCTTCTACTTCTACTTCTTTGAGATTTGACCACACTGGTATCATTGTTAACAGATCTTGAAGATCTTCTGGCGACACTTTTGCTTCTCTGTCTCCTTGGTGTTTCCTCATCATTGCCTTTGTCGTCATCTGGATTTGTTTCAGAAATCTTTCTGTTGACGTCGCGTTTCCTTTTCCGACTACCGTCACCAACTGCTGGTGTAGTTTGATACGTAGTTTCACTGTATTTGAGAGGCCTCGTCCTCCTCCGACCTGATGATGTTACTTCAACTGGAGGTTCCGAAGCTTCTCTCTCAGGCTGTTTTATTTTAGCGTCGAATATTGTTTCAGGTTCTGTGGCTGTGTCTTCGCTCTCCGTTCTTATTTCAGCTTCGTCATTCTCAGTCTCTTGATCACCTGAATTTTCCTCTGGGGACCTGAATGGATTTACAGTGGGCGCTAATAATGGCGTCCACCTTAGACACTCGGGATCTATCTCCAGCCGCGGTTTACTAGTCACCTTTCTCACGTGATTATCGACTTTATTCCAATCGACACAAATACCCAGCTTTATACTATCGCTTCTAGGAATATATCTTACGAAGCCGAGTAGTTGAAACGTTATTGCGATATCATTTATATGCATGCCTGTTGAACGCGCTATGTCATCAAACGTAAAGGGTTTATCTTTATGGTCATGAAGAAATTCGAGAATAACAGATTTCCAATACGCGTGATATGAGACTCTTCCGAGATCCGATAAAGGCTTTTCTGGTGTTCCCGGCTGCCCTTCTTCTTTTGACAGTAAGTAGCCTGTAAAAGAAAGTATATATTAACCATTACATATAGCAAAAGTATATGTATAGAAAAATATAATTTCATGAATTGGACAATGTAAAAATAATTCCACCACTCACTAAAATGGATGAGAAATCGTCCGAAGCCCTGCCTCTGGTACTGCGGCATCGTCATAATACACGACACATTATACTTCTGCTGACAATGTTTTTCTTTGGAGAAATAGCCCACTAAATGACACCCCTTGCTGTCATTTTTCGTGAGAACATAAAACAGGAAGGGCTCCACGTCGTAATAAAGTGTTTTATGGTCTAGGAAAAGTTTTGCCAGCAGACAGAGGTTTTGACAGTATATTTTATTGGCGTTCCCGTCCACTTCGAACACCGATATATCTCCACACCGGTATATTTCCGTTGCGGGCGGATGTCGCCAGAGGCACTTGTCAAGATGTCGCATCAACACTGCTCGACTCTTTGCGTACTTGAGGCAGAACTCGCAGAGGAACAACTTGGGTAACCTGAAATCGAATGTTATCCAGTTTTAAGCCTACATTACAAAATAATTATTTGCATAGTTACAAAATAAATCTTAACTATAATCAGTGAAGTTATGTGTACACATGAACTTTAATAGGGTGTAACAATTGGTTGTTAACCAATTTATTTTAATGAATTCAGTATATTTAAGAAAATAAGAAAGAAATATTGCAAATAATAAATTTTGAATAGATATCTGCTTAATGTTAGCTTTCTGCATAAATTTTTACCTCCAAAAACATACCTTTGTATATTTATTATAATTGAATTTTACCCCGCTATCCCATATCTTTGCTCATATATACTAATCTGTAGTTTCATTAACATTCAATTATAAAAAAATTATACTGCTAAACTATCAGAAAATTGTTAAATTTTACTATACAAACTTTACTACTAACAATTATAAAGATTTATAATCACAACTAACCTCGCGTACTCCTGCGGGAACGGACTCGAGTACCACGTTTCTATCTCCCATTGGCCGAACTCAATAGCGGAGGGGCAGCGCGGCGGCGGTGCGGGCCCCAAGGCCCCGACTGGGGGCGCGGCGGGGAGCGCGGGGGCCTCCTCCGGGGGTCCGCCCACGCCCCCCGCACCGCCCACCCCACCCGCCGCCCGCGCTTGCGTGAACATCTCCGCGTCCGCCTCCGTCACACCCGGCGGCAAACGTCGCCCCTCTGAAAGATATCCAGCAATGACCGACCGTGCAGTTCGTTACTGCTTTGGGAACCAGCTACGATTATGAATGCGTTGACAGGAATCAGGAAAAAAAAGAAGAAAATAAACGGATACATATATAAAATTTAGTTTAAAAAATTAAGTTGACACAAAAAAACTGTGATGTGACTTGAAATATATTGCAGCAATGTTCAAAAAAATATATTGAAAAAAAAACAGTATAATGGTGACACAAGTGAGCAAAATAAGAGATACCAAAAATAAAAAAAATAAATATGCTTAACCACTAAGATGGAAAGTGGCACTTATAATGCGAATTCATACTTTTTCATTTGAACTTCATTAAGTGCAGTGAAAAAAAATTATCACCTTTCGCTTACAAACCTGCCAGCACTGGCTTGCTTTTTTACCTTCCATATTAGTGACAATTAAGGATTAAGCTGAAAAATTTATGTTCAAATTGAATAAGTTATAAAAAAAAAGAAAAAAATTAAAGGGGGCGCACGCACACATCAAGCAGGCATAAACGTTAACGAGTCACGCTCCGACGTGGAGAAGCGCGAGCGAAAGTGCATGTGTGGATACTGCCGAAACCCGAATAACAAATTAACGTTTTGTCATCGGCGCTCGGGGTCCGAATACGAGAAGCGAAGCGGCGTACGGGCCGATAGCACTCACCCAGTCCGAACAGAGAATTCGGGGGAAACGGAACTCGCGAGAGACAGTGAGCGCCGGCCATCAATCAGAGCGAGCGAGACGGTCAGATCCACCACGACACTTTCACCGCACCTCACGAACCGTTCTTACCCGTCTGATTGGTGGCCGGCCTCGAGACGGCGGAGTGGCGCGCCGCCAGCGCTAAGCCGCGGTACAGTTTATCCGCTTCCGCGTCCGCCTCCGCCCCCGCGCCTGCGCCCGCCGCACTCGCCGCCGCCAGTCTCACCAGCTGCGAGGCGCTCAGAACAACCTCCACCCTCTCCACCTTTTCAGTCCTCTCTACCCTCTCCAGCTCACCTCGAGGGTGCTCGCGCCTTCCGCTCAATGGCTCCCGCACTCGTGAAATGCTTCTCTCACGTCTCAGAGACGGCGTGCGAGATACACTTCTATCGCGGCTCGGGGGCTCTTCACGTCTCAGTGACGCTTGATACCGTTTAAATGTGCTCCTTGTCTCCTTAAACACTTGCCGCTCTTTCTCTTCCTCGTCTTCAACCCCCCGTCGCGTCTCTGTCACCCTCGACCTATGTCGTGATTGCGAGCGAGAGGCGGTCCTTACAGAATAGAATTCAGAGAGACCGTCGAATAACGTTGTAAGTAGCCTATCGCCGCATTTACTTCGCCGTCGATGCCTCCTCTCGGTAGGAGTCTGCTGGGGTTCAGGTAGCTGCATTGGCGGGGTCTCTTCGCGGATATCAACTCGAGGTTGCTTCTGCGCCTCGGCAGCAAACCCCCACGTCCCATCGGGCCCGGTATCGTAAGCGAGACGTTCGAAGACTGTTGAAATCTTCGAGGGGGCTGGCGGGGGCGGAGGCAAAGGCGAGGGCTCCCTCGGCGGCGGGGACGGCGACGGCGACGGTGAGGGCGACGGTGAAGGTGAAGGCGAGGGTGAGGCAGAGGCTGACGCCGAAGGCGAGAGCGACGGCGAGGGTGATGGTGACGGTGAAGGAGAGGCCGATGGTGAGGGCGAGCGCGTGGGTGAGCGAGAGGGCAGCGGCAGGCGGCAGGGCGAGGGCGAGGGCGAGGGCGAGGGCGAAGGCGAAGGCGAGGGCGAGGAGCGGTCGGAGCGGTCGGAGCGGCGCTCAAGGCGCAGCTCGAGGCGCTGCACGCGCGTGACGCGCACGCCTCGCACACCGCGCCACTTGGCGCGCTCCCAACCCTCCCAATCGCTTGACGAGCCTCTACAGCGACGGCGCTTCACGAGATTGAACGCGGAGAATCTGAAAAACTTCTGTTTCTCCTTGGACATTCTCTGTTCGGACGGAATGCGCGCGAACGTCGGGGCATTACCGTCGGAGGGCTCGTCGTCAGACTCGATCCGTCGACCGGGAGTCTTTAGCTTCTTCTTCTTCGGCGTTCCACCCATCGTGCTCCTGCTGAGGAATTTAAACATAGATGTTTATTAGCATTTTGTTAACATAAACAATTATAAAATTGCCTTTTAAACAAAACAGACAAGTCAATATGGTAATTTGGGATATTATTTGAAAAGTTGACAAAATAAATAAATATTTTGTTTGTTTATTTTGTTGTTTCTTTGGGTTCAATATTTTATATCAAATTCAAACTTTACCAGTTGCAACAAGAGAGACATGTAGAATACATTGTGAATATAAAATGTATAATGTGAAATTTTATTAATAATATAATAACTTGGGATAACTCACACAGTCATCTGATCCCAAGTTAGGCAGAGTCTGTGCTATGGTAACCAGCAACCAGCAACTGATAATTTTTTTTTACACCCAGACACAGAACACATATTCATGCTCATCACACAAACATCTGTTCTGGGTGAGGATAGAACCCACGACCCCCAGTTTAGCAATCAGGTTAGCTAAGCACTAGACCAGGAGGTCAGAAAATGTAAATGCTGCAAATGCATATTCAAACAACATGTAACAGTTACATTTAGTAACAAACTAGCGTGGATGGATACACACCTGGCGTGGTGAGGCGAATGTTCCCTGGTGTGGTCCGGCGTGCGCGTGCGCACGGGCGCGCCGCCGTCGCGCGAGTCGCGCGCATCGCACGTGTCGCAGCACCAGGGCGGCGGCGCGCAACGCGGATGTGCGAGGCGCGCGCAGTGCGAGCAGCGCGCCGCCCAGCCGCCGCGCGCGCCGCACGCCGCGCACCGCGCGCACTCGCCGCACCACCACCGCGACGCCTGCGTCACACGAAACACCACACTCTCTTATACCGCGCTTATACTCACTAAGCTTCAGCACACGCATAAGACCGTTTTACTATATATACTTGTCTTATATAGGTAATGTAATAAATAATTATATAGTAAAGTATTTGTTTACAAATATTAAAGACCAGATAAGTTTTAAAACATTTCACTGCAGTGAACAAATTAGACATTATGGCCTAGTGGATTAAATTCGGTCTTCCGTTACGATGAGGGCGGGTTCGTTCCTCGCCCACAACTCTAACTTTCGTATATTACGCGCATATTATAATTTAATTATCACTTGCTTCGGTGACGGAAAACTTCGTGAAAAAACATGTATGCCTAAGAGTTTTCCATACGTACTCTAAAAGCATTTCAACTCGCACTTGGCTATCATATCGAGTATAGCCTAAATTCTTCTCGTATCTGAGTGGACACCTGTGCCCAGCACTGGGATATACACACATGTGATCGGAAACGAAATCGGATCCACGACCTCCGCCCTCCGGTCACTAACGACTAGACCAAAAAAAAATAAGAAGAAATAAAGCTTGAATAACTGATAAAGAAATAACTTGATTTGTTAAGGTAAACATTCGAACATGAATTTATAGCAACCGCAGAACAAAACAACCCTCCTTTGTCCAATATCGGTAAGCCCCATCAATAAAAATTTGTAATCGCGATTCGAAACAGTATAAAGAAGCCAATTACAAACACCTGTTAGTCCCGTGGGGTTCGACTTATCTAGCAAACATCTGTTACACTGTATTTGGATATCAAGTTTATTATCGACACCTCTCCACATTCGGTTAAAAAGTCAGATCCTTAGACTTATTTGTTAAAAAGTCAGATTCTTTGACTTATTACTTAAAAAGTCAGATACCTTGACCTATTAATTGCTTGGTAACAACGATAAATTATCGGGTATTTATCGGCAAATCTTTGGTTCGTGATGCACAAGTCACTAGTATCAAAGTACTCGCCCGAGATTGCCACGCTCCGGTGCCCCATATGTAAATCGTAGGGTCACCAGTATAAGGTTTAAACACAGGGGCGAGACTTGTTCCCACAGGTGGCGCAGTGAAGATTTAGTAATTGAGGAGTTTTTAAATCCGCAAACTCGTATATGAATAAAATGAAATATCATGAAATATCAACTTCAGTTAACGTGTCATATGTAGGTTTTAACACATAACACATGTATGTGCTAAAAGTGATATCATAATATTTTTTCGTTAAAGATTCATACTAAATAAGATAATCACGTATAGCCGAACCGTTAAAAGCACTATAAAAATATATCTAAAAAATTATAAATTTTGAAATATCCAAAAATAAACAGGGCAATTGCCTAGTTGAAATATTAAAAGTTGTCTTCAGATAAGACAAACTACATGATATTCCGAGCGCAAGTGATCCGCCGCTTATTTTGAAGGCTTTTCCTGCCTGCTGACATTTTTCTTAATTTCTTTTTTTTTGTTAGTTATCATATACACACATACTTCCTAATTTTAAAGTATTTTTGAACTAATTCGTCATTTGTTTCGTTATTTTTCCACATACATGCTATTGAACTTTGATCTTTTTTTTTTTAAATAACGCTTCACATTCATAGCCCCACACCAAGATTCTAGGATCTTGTGTCGTGGGTACCATGGACACACACACACACACAGAGACAATTACACAAACACCCAGACCGAGAACAGAAATCTAAATTCATCATTTAAACCTCTGCC
>DWNH01001309.1:0-11693 GCA_018249895.1 Tiana niger
GGTAAAACTTTAGACCGGAATGTACCATCCCCAAACCTAATTCGATCCCTAAACATTTCTTTTTTGTGTATCGTTCAGGAATTTGTAGAATGTTAAAATACTAAGACATGCCCTCAGTAATAACAATTTATCCATTAATTTACTAATGTGTGTGTGCAGTTTTTTTTCTTTTCTTTTCTTTTATAAACCTATTAGTACCGTAAATTGGACTCAGTGCCTACCATTTGAAGTTGAATAATATTAAAGAAAATTAAAAAAATTTCAAACAAATATTAAAGAAAATCAAAAAGAAACTCATTGATTTTAAACAGTATTTAATGCCGATTGCAAGGACCCCGGGCTGGATTGGAACACCAGTGTTACAGGGCACCATGTTCATCCACTATGGACGATAAGCCGGAGTGACCGCTAAACATCAGGCAACTTGCTCGTTTGTTTTAAACATAAAAAGTGAACCCATATTTCAATCAACCGTTTCCCAACTCGAAGCAGCGTTGCGTATGACTGTACACGGTCGTTCCTGAGCGTGCTGACGCCGGCGCGTCTAATCGCCGTTTATTGGAGAAAACCGATTACTAGCGACCACGGCCGAAACCGTTTCGACATGTCACCGTCGAGATTGACAACGTAGGACTTTGGACGGCCTCCACCGCAGTCCCGTTAGATTTCGGTGTCAAGACGAAATTATCAATTATTTTGGGGCAAAATCTGTAATGGAAAATCGGGAAATGCATTCGTCACATAAGATAACTCGGAAACTGATGCTTAGTATGATGTAACACCCAAGGTCTTTACTTATGAAAGGAACACTTTGTTTATGTAAATTTTACTATATGGAAAAGCTTTTTAAATTGAATTGAAACAGGGAAAGTTTCACAATTAAATATCAGTTGTGATTTTGGTAATAAAAATATTATTATTTACTGGCTAAGGCCGATAGAAATCAAAGAACTAATTAAGTAAATTAAGGAATTGTTTATTTTAATCCTTCAAAATCAATCATTTCATATTACAGTATGGGCACAATTACAGTTACTTTAAATTATTAAAATTTTGATAGGTCAAAGCACATCGACAACGAACATGGAATATTCTAAAGCTTACAACCTAAGCCTTTGCCGCAAAACCACTCGAACCTCAGCTAGAATACTTAGGCAAATTAATTCCTAGTTGTAAATCAGGGTCGATCCAATTAATAGTAGGTATATCGAGTATGTCAGTCTGGCCGTACCTGGCGCAAGCGCTATCGCAAGTCATGGAGGGCGCTTTCGGGTAAAAACTACAAAAAGTAAATTATATTGATGGAATCGAGACCGTTTGATTGATGATGAGTGAGCATTTTTTAATTTATTTCGAGGATTCGACCGTCTCGCGTCCGCTTAGGTCGCAACGTTTTATTTTATATTATCTGTGTGTTATTTTCTGTGTTTATTAATACCTACGATTTCGGTTCGGTAGATTTTTATTGCTTTTATGTGTTTATAAAATATAAAAATCCCCTAAAAACACATGAATAAATATTGTCCAAAAAAGAAAAATTAACAAGTACGTACGTACTCGTAGGTAAGTGAAAAATTAGAACACATTTATTTTAACTCCCATTATCTATAAAGGCAAAGACGAAATAAAAAAGAATAGTCACACACTACATTAATTAAAGTGACAATTACAGTTAAACAATGATTCGATGTCGATTTCTAATGCAAATTAAAATTATTGAATCCAATAATCCTCTATCTATCTATGAAAGTTGGCTTCTAGAGAGGAGCTGATGATCTCCAAACAGTTGATCAAATTTTCTTGAACCATAGCCAAAAACACCCTTTATCAAAAATATCTTTATCAAAACAAAAAAAAAACTAGTATCGCTTCATCCGTTTGGGACATACGATGCTAGAGTGTCTTTAGACACTCACAGACATACAGGAACAGACGTACTCTACAACTTTAACATCCCTATTTTTGCGTTAGGGGGTTAAAAAGGGAATCAATTTCTCTTTTGTTACTAGAGAACCCTGATAAAAACTAAAACAACGTAACCGCCGCTGTCAGCCGCGCGGTTTTTTCTAAGGAAATTTTGGCTCAGGTGTCTATTAATATTAATTGACGTTCGTGAAATTTGGACTCTAATATACGTAGAACAATGACGTTGCGATGTTGCTGGTAAATTATAATATGCGAGCTCAATTTCTCCGGCAAAAACTTTTACTGGTGTTAATTATCGTTACGTTTAAAGCGCTTCTATCGTGATTTATAAATGTAATTTGGTTTTTTATCTATTAGATATGTTTTTGTATTTTTTGGAAGGGTTTTTCGTTCTAGCAGCAGCTGTAAGATACCTATAGTAAGTCGGGAGCAATTTCTTTATTTGCAGGAGTTTTATCTACCCCAAAGTATTTATCTAAACTTTGGAATCATCATCACGTATTAACTAAAGACAATACAATGAAACACTAACGCTCCCGCAGAGTCCCACAACATTAATCCAACGTAAGTTGGTTGCAGGCCGCCGCCCGGGGAAGTACCACTGCCACACGTACATACATAAATCTACCGCAAAGCAATTTATTGTGTTTCGGAAGAATTCACCGGAGTTCACTAAATACGAGACGATCATCTTAGTCTTTAGAAGTGGCAACGCATCTGTTTGCGATCTCAGGTAGAACTAAAGTACTGCCTTAAGTTGCAAGTGGATGGGTTGCAATGACCGCTTAACACTTGCTACTTATATAAAATTCAAATTCACCTTAAATGCTTTTAAAAGTCAAATAGTTAAACCTTCCCGTCGGGTTTATAACGACGATTATTTTTCTTAGTACACAAATCGCCTAAATACGCAAGGTTTGTCCCGTTACCAGCACAATGCAAGTGACGGGACAGCGTGACAGCGTGATGGATTATACAGCTAATCGCGGACTCGTCAACGTCTCAAACACATTATTTACGACTTTTTCTTATTTTTCTTATAATAGGTATCTACCTACTATGAGAAAAATATGTACTTAGTTACACTAAATGATTGAATGAATTGAAAACTTAGCTATACAAGTCGCGTAAATTTAATCTTATAAATTTAAATGTTAGCACTCAGTAAGTACTCAGTTAAGTAATTAAAAAGTAATTAAATCTCTATAACTCATAGACAACCATATTCAACTCCAGATTTTACTACAATCCTACCTGAGGGCGTACATAAATGCGTTGATACTCCTGAGGCCTCGTACGGAATATGTCCCTCACCGACCACACTCTTCTTTCGAAACAAATTGTTTTACGTTCGGAATGGGTGTGACGGTTGCATATCACCAGTCGGTCTAATATCTGTTTCTAATCTAGAAGTTATCTAATATATTTTTCTCCATTATATCTACGACGCAGAAACATAACGTGGTTAGCGTACCACATTTTGATATTAAATTTTATACATTATATATATTATTACAGAGGTAGAATTGACATAAGTTTCGGGCAGAAGGAGAAAAATATTGTGTTTTAAATACTTTAATACACCTACTAACCCGTTGTCGCGATGCTGATGGAACAACGCGACAGCATGATAGATTGCACGCCTAATCGCTGACTCGTCGACGTCTCTAACACATTATTTACAATTTTTCATTACTTGCCCCCGGCTCGTTCTATTTCTCAACAAATTAGAACGGTTAGAATAATCAACAGAAGACATAGGTACTGGATGTGGCCAGCAGAGAAGTGTAATATTTGCTTATCCAATATATTTATCTGTACTCTATATACTATATACTATAAATTTGAAAGTTTGAATGTTTAGATGTTTGTTACTCAACCACGCAATAATGGCTTTTTTTACTGAATAAAATTAGCAAACTAGCGTGCAGGCTACCTGGTGTTAAGTGGTCATAGCAACTCATGAACATCCACTTGCAACTTCAGGCAGTACCTTAGTCAGGCAGTAACTTGTCTAAAACAATTAACCTCAAAACAGCATTTTACCGGATAATTCTAACATCCATCATAACACCAAAAAGTCCTAGCCCATCATCGAAAAAATCGAAAACCAGTATATTTTAAATATTTAAAGGCTCTTCTAGTAACGTTTCTTGTTTACACAAGCCAGGTAGCGGTCCCAAGTGCGTGTTATTAAGATGGTAATTTTAAATGGACTCTTGTTTTAATTGAGTTATGGGCAGTGTTACGCTTATTAGAAAGGGCAATATTTAACGAAAGCTACGGCTCGTTCATCGTTCACGCATAAGCGTTTACGAAATGAAATAAAAGTAGTAATAAACACGAGCCAACTATTTTTGACGTGGATTTTCTACGTTTTTTCTATTACTTTATTAAAACTTTGAAGAAATTGGTTTATTTAATATAAAAGTAGTATATTTGTTCTCCTTGCATTTAATGATATTGTTTTTACCATCCTTGCAGTCTACAGTAGACGCTGTACCTTTATTGTAACGAGCATGGAGGCCGCCTGGTGATAAATGGGCGATGCTACCCATTGACATTCAAATGCAACTTCAGGCAGTACCTTAGTCCTACCTGAGATCGTTAATAGATGCGTTGCTACTTCTGAGGACTAAGATTGTATTCTCGTATTTAGTGAACTCCAGCAACCTTTCTTCCGAAACACAATAAGTTGCGTCACGATAGAATGTGGGTGTGGCGCTGGTACTTCCCCGAGCGCCGAACTTTCTACCTTTAAATATTGTGTTTAATTCCGATGTTAATTTACTTTGAAATCATATTATTTACCCGTTATTTCAGCTAAATTTCCTTGCCGGCCACAATTACACGTAACTACCGCTTCCAGAGTGATCATTACTTATGCCAAAGTCGCTACATTTAGTTCATTGTTTAAAGAGGCTTGTGCACTGTCCACACCTGTATGTGTGATAGGTTCGCCGCCGAATGATATCAGTACCATCATAATTAGTCACACTACCATCACCAATACTACCATTCATTCACCATCATCACGGTTAATTTTACCAGCGCCACCACTAACTTCTTTACTATTACCACCGTTATCTTGACCAGCATCACCACTAAGTTTTTTACCATAACCACTATTACCGTTACCAGCTTCACCATCATAATTACCACTTCCAGCTTCACCCTAATCGTGTATGCTTCACTTAATTTAAAAACAGTGTTTTCTTTGCATAATGTTGATTTGTGTATGGTATAATTTGTCTTGTATGGCCACATGCCATACATTAATGCCATGCTGCCGCTGTCTTATGGACTGTTATATATTTCTGCAGAGTATCCTACAAATACGATCAGATGATTGAATGCAATATTAGAGGATGGCTGGACGGTAGAAGACAGAGTGCGTAAGCTGCCCAAGACGTCGCAACTACATAGTTGCTAATACTCCAGATTACATATTATGACATGTTGGATGAGACAATACATTCTCACGGGGTAATGTACGTGTATTTTGGACGTATGTGTAATAGTGTAATGATATTCCGTTGTATTGTGATGGCGGTATGACGGTTTCCCACGGAAACAGGCTTCAATACGATTTTCCAGTTATTTCCTAAACCCGACCTTCCTACGTTGAGAAGGCTGGGAGCGTATTTTGTCAAAGAATAATAAATTGTTACTGTCTAAATGAATTACGCGATTAAAAAAATAATTGAATTTTGATGTTTTTATTCACAGCTGAAGCTTAGTAGCTGATTGCATCACGCTGGTCATATTATTATCATCACGCTGGAATGTTTCGATGTCTCAGTGTAAAACGTTTTTTTTATTAAATAGAAATAGAAATCCTGCATGCAGGCTCCTTGGTAATAAGTGGTCACTGCAACCTATGGACATTCACATGCAATTTCAAACTGTACCTACCTTAGTTTTACGTGACATCGCAAATAGACGCGTTACTACTTCTGAGGACTAAGATGGTCCCCTCAAATTTTATGAACTCCGACAACCACACCCTCTTTCCACAATAAATTGCTTTACGGTAGAAATGGGTATGGTGTAGTTATATCAAACATAAAAAGTTTGACTTATTAAAAAAGCTTCACTTAAACACACGTAACATTTCAACTTAAAAAACTACCACATAGTTATCGAGCCAACCCTATCACGAGAGTTAAAAGTGGGATATTTTCAAAAAGAGCATTCTCATACTAAATGGAATACCTTCCGTCGACATTTACCATCGCTCCGCCAAATTACTGAGAAGTCAATAAATTCGAAGTGAAATATTGGCCGATAGTCGAATGGCGATGAGTGGCGACCTCGCTTCCGAAACCCATCACCGAGGCGACCGCTGCAGAAACAAAAAGGCCGGTGCCGCCGGTGCACTTCCGATTGCAGTGACAACGCTGAAAAATTACACTACCCTACCAACTGGAGTTAATACATTACGAACGCTCCACCGACGCTCGCTGACGCTACACCGTCCATTCGACGACATAATTTCCTATTTGAAATTTCTGTTCTTTCTTCTATTTTTATAAATTAACTGCCCCGATCTGACTGCCGGATGGAAGGAAATTTGAACAAATAACTTAGCCGACTTCTCAAATTTACGCAGCAGTTACCGTTTACCGTTTTGGAAAGATTTGTAAGATTTATAAGATTATATATTTATTTCATTTACCTCCAATCCGATAGACATATTCAATGAAATTAAGTGAACCATTTTTAGTACTTTATGTTTGTACCTTAGCAACTATTCCTAGTTTCTGTCTTTAAGGGGTGCTCATATGTTTCCTTTTTCGTAGTAAAGAAGTATCAAACGATCATGCAGGCCACCTGGTGTTACGTGATCTATGCAAGCCATAGACAATATATATATATTATTATGTACATAGATCGTACATAGACACGTTCCTGCTTGTGAGAGTTAAAATTCCCCTACTTAATACTTTTTAGAAACTACACCTTTCTCCTGAAACACAAAAAATTGCTTCCCGATAGAAATAGGCGTGGTTCTTTTCCCGAGCGAAGAACCTACCACCTATAAAATATGTCCTTCACTGTTCTTATGCTGTTTTTGGTAATTCGTTTATAACTGTCAAAAGTCACATTACACGAGTGAGCAAATGTCTTGATCCACATCATAACTCGAATCACCGCTCGCGACATTGCTAATGATGATAACCGTATTAAATGCAATATTTCAATGTTTCTCAAGGATCCAAAAAGGTCCTAATGAGTTTGTATCCCGCAACTGTCTGTATAATGGATGGACCAGCTTTGCACAAAGAATAAAGCTATGTTTGCACTGAACTGTTAGTTTCTTGCATTAGGAGAAGAAGCAACGTTTTTACGAAATATTTAGCGTCTAAACAGTTATACTTCGTGTAGCTCGTAATAAGTCAAAAATGATAAGAATAAATCTTTACTACTGCTAATGAGCTAAGGAATATGAAACATTCACATTGACAGTCTGCAAAAGGATTATTCACAAAAACAAAAGTGACAAATAATTTCAGTTTAGACTTTTAAACTAAATTATAAACTACGTATTGTCTTTATTGTCCCCCACACTACGGCAAAGATTAAAATCTCTTAGGCATGCAGGTTATTATGTTTTCCTTCGCCAAAGAGCAAGTGATAATTTTTATAATACACGCATAACATCGAAAACTAGAAATGCATTCGTGGATTTGAAACCGAACCACTGAAACGCTGAAATTCAACCACTAAGCTATGACTGCGCTTACAACCAACGCTCAGCATGTTCACAAACGGGTGGTTTGCCCAACACAGTCATGCCCTAACAGCTCTCGACTAAACCTCCGTCGTTCTTAAACCTTCCCAGAAGCTATGACGCACGGTTTGTTTAAAAAAAATCGACAATTACAACTTTGTTGCCGAAATACTGGATCGTTCGTGGAACGAAATGGGGACTTTCTTTTGTTTCCGAGCCGAGCTCACGGGGCGAGTCAAATCAACTTGGCGACGATATTTGTTTTGTACTATCGCTCTGGACACATGTTTTGACAATATCCTTTTGTAAAATTTTTTCGAATGCACAATTTCTTTGCGCCCTGTTTATTACCGCTGATTTCGTGCGACGAGATAATGAGACGTTGACAAGTGCAGTAAATAAATGTATTTATGGGTGCAGGCATCTCCATAATATTGAATAGAGATCATAAACAATCCATAAGATTTTGAGACTAGTCTCTGTTTTATATATTATAAATTAATTTTAATGTTTTTTTATAAATAAATTGTATAATCATACATTTATATAAATAGCAGCTGAGACTATAGCAAAAGAGCAAGTTTATTTCATGTAATCCATTATCACATTTAAATAATATATAATATTTGTATAACCTAGCTTTGTTATTTAGTTTTTTTTTTAATAAATATACTTAAACGACAGATTTGGTTTGGTTGATTATATAACTTAATAAATTAAATTAAGTGACTGATTTGGTTTGTCTGTTAATCCCTGTTTCTTTTTGGTCAGTTGGTTCAGTTTGTCAATTGTTAATATTTGTGCACGAAATGTACTGCTAATAAGTAAAAAATAGCAAGAAAATAATAATTGATTTGCCAAAATGTGTTAGTTCATATCGTACTTATTTATCTTTTCCAGGTGTACAAAATAAAAATGAATTACTATATTTTATAATTTGAATTAAATGTAACTTAAATTATATAAAAAATAACTACAAAATTAATTTTTCCGTTTTAAATGTAATTAAAACATTATATTTGAGTATAATATATAGTTTTAATATCCCTCAAAGTACAATGTATGACAATATTAAGTTTTTACTTTATCATCGACTGCAATTTAGATTAAACAGTTCCTCTATAGGAACAATCGACGAACATATTTGGTATCATTGATTAGAATTTAGGTTAGACTTCTTAGAAATACGAAAATTCCTGGAATACCTACGAGTACTAAAAGCGACGAAGCAATGATTACAGCGTTCGCCAGGCGTAGCGAACGGGGACGTCACATAACATTGTAACGAGTAAACACAGGGCTAATACCCACTAAGGGTTTAACAGTCTGCTATAACAATCCTGCTTACATTTAATGCCTTCCAATTACAGTCTTCACTCGCTTTAACGATTTCGCCGAGCATTAACTATTCCAATTTTATGTTTCAACCGTCGAAACGCGAAATTCCCGAAGATGGCTTCGAAATAAATATTTTATGTGTAATTATATTGAATGGATAGTGTCGTTTGTATGTTGAATCATTATTTTTTAATATGAGACCGAATAAGGTTTTGTATGTTAGTAGTTCAGTTTTTGCCGGTGGGGAAGTATCACCTCTATTTCTATTTAACCGTTCTATTTTATTAACCGTTTCTACTCCTGAGGACTAACATGATCGCCTCGTATGCAGTGTGCTGCCTGCCGCAACCACACATCAGGATTCGCGGTAGAAATGAGTGTGGAGGTGGTACTTCTCCGGTCAACGAACCTACCACCTGTCAATATGACTTTTTAAATCTAAAGTTTCATTTTTTTGACGTGACTTTAATCAAAACCCATCAAAGTTTGCATCCACAACTGTTACTGCACTTTTGTCTCGTCGTTGGTGACTTACGAATTTTATTATCTATGGCTTAAAAATGATATATGACGCTCTTAACTGGAGAATCATAAAATATTTTCTGTTTGTAAAATATTTCTGAAGCAATAAAGCAATAATTCACTACGGGACTACGGAGAAGATGGCCGAGCTTTATTTGCCGCCATAAACGGTGTTTATGATGTACTTTTTTGCTGGTTGCCCGTGAAGCCTGCGTACGCGCATGGACATAAACCTTGCCATTATCATTACTGCGATTAAACTCGCCCTTTATCAAATGTCTAGGTATTCCTGGCTTAACTACTCGTCAAATTGATGGGCTCAATGAGCACTGCGAAATATTAAGGAACTTAATTGCCTTTTATTTAATTGAAAAATAAATGCAGTTAAATACGTTTTTACCTTATCGAAATGTACGTCTCCGTAGTTTGCAGGTGACGTCAGGAAAGAAAAACAGAAAGACTTATGTTTTGGACTAAACCAAAACATTTACACTAACACTGTTTATATGACCTTAGGAATAGGATAATGTATGGGAACTACTCCACAGTTTTTGTAAAAAAAGTTAAAAGTGTCATGTAAAGCATACCAAGCCAACATACAGCTCAATGGTAATTTAGTACCAGACACATCATCGACGTCGCTTCCAAAAAGGGCGAGACTAAATTGTGCAAGCACACATTCAATTTCGCACACAGCTTACAGTTGCACGAGTGCTTTAGAAATGGCAAATAGGTTCTGCTAACGTACCGCCATACTGCTACACTCATTTCCACTGTGAAGAAGTTTATTGTGCTTCGGAAGAAGGTTGTGTTTGACGGAGGATACTAAATAGGCGACCATTTTAATTTTCGTATCAACGCATCTAGTATAATATAAACAAAATATAATCAAATAATATAATAGAAACCTTTTCCTTAATACGCGAATGAACGAGTCCAACGTTTCCAACTTCCAAGTTCGTGCTGTAATCGTTATCTCCAGCCATCACGGAGAGCGTCAAACCACGCGTCGGCGTTTCACACGATTGAAGAGGCATGAAACTTTGGAAGTGTCGACGGGGGGCACCATTAGTCAGCGTGATTAGTTCCCGAGCTAATGTTTCAATGAGATGACTAATCGTTGGGTACAGTGACAAATGCGAGTGCGCGCGCGCACCTGCCCCCGCTCCCCGGTCATCGCTCAGCCGAGGTGTTATGTGTAACAGATGAAGAGATTTATATTTATTAAGCTAGTGTGGCCATCATTTTGTTATATATAAATAAATAAATAAATATCTTGGCACAACTGACACACGTCATCTGATCCCAAACTAGGCAAAGCCTGTGCTATGGTGACCAGAAAGCTGATGAACATAAATATTTTTTTGTACATACATACATATTTATATAGATAAAATACATTCAGACACAGAAGAAATATTCGTGCTCATCACACAAACATTTGCCCTGAGCGGGAACCCACGACCCCCCGTTTAGCAGTCAGGTTCGCTAACCACTGACCACGAGGCCAGCCAGAGGTGGTTATATCAGTCAGTTATACTGAGATGAGTTTTCAATGTCCGTTAAAAATAACATTACGACATACATGTAATAGCGGCTACGTAATGTTTGTAAATCACTTTTAGTATAAAAGCGAGGTTTATGCTCGTTCGAAAGTGGACTGCGAAGATGTCAAGTTGAAAGCGAGAGGATATAAGATTGATTGCTTATTGAACTTGCCGTTGCTGTTAGCAAGTGTTTGGGAATAATTCTTTTGGATTCAATATTGTGATTGATGTAATATTGTGACTATATTATGTAGATTGCTGTACAAAGTTGTAGTTTGAAAATTTCGTTCTTTTAATTATTTAGAAAGTTATTAATCGTAAAAGTTTGTTTTTAATTAATTTAAAATTATTATGAAATAATAAGCCATAATAAAAATAGGTTAAAGCAGTGATAGCCTAGTGATTGAATTTCGGCCTACCACTCCGGTAGGTCCGGGTTCGATCCGCGCACGCACATCTAATTTTTCGATGTTATGGGCGTATTATTACCATAATTATCACTTGCTCTTCGGTGAAGGAAAACATCGTGATGAAACCTCAAGGGTTTAATAAAAAAAAAAATCTCGGAAAGCATGTGAAGTCCACCAACCCGCACTTGGCCAGCGTGGTGGACTGTGGCCTAAATC
>DWNH01001310.1:0-11691 GCA_018249895.1 Tiana niger
TATTCCTAAATCAGTCCCATCGCCCGTTACCAGTATGTGTGTTCAGGAGTTTCGCGTCGGTTTATAATATCGAGTCTACAAAGTAGATTAAAAATGTGAGCGTGTCTGTGTGCATATAAATAGAAAAAAAGAAGGCAGGCGAGCGCATTGCCGGGAGTCAGAGTGCATCGACTTCGCTACTGGTCCGCAGTGCAACGAGAGTGCGCTTTTACAATCGTGTTTCGCAAGCCACTAGGTTTAGTTATCTCCTAGCCATTTATTCTCGATACAAGAGATTTATTCAAATGCATTTTTATATCACCATCAATAAAAATAAACATCCTAACATTATGGCTTCGTTCTGATCGCTTTAATCTTTATAATTCTTAATATGGTCGTGTGAACTCGTGTGACATCCGCTTTTATTATATTAAGAGAAGTTTTAGTTTTTTCAGTTTGAACAATGCCCAACAAACAACAAGTCAATTTTAAATCGTACACGTTTTTGAGTAATTCGCGTGTTATTACTTCGCTTCCATTCGATTTATTTGTTGCATTAGTTATTGTGCATGCTCTAAGAACTTTTTAAAAGTTGCTCAACGTCTGCCCCTGACACGTAATATATTTTCATAGGTGTATTGTTATCGCAAACGAATCTATTTACTCGCGGCGTTATGCAGTGCGGTAGAGCAAGGGTCTGGGGACTGGTTGTGCAAAGTCAAGAGTTGCACAAGCAGCGGTGACTCACTACCGCCGGGCTCCATTATCCATCCCGCTGACGATTGCCTCATTTTGCACCTCATTATTACCTCTTGGTTAAACCTAACGCGCCGCCGATGAACTACTAATAATAATCGATATTTTTTAATAAGAACCTCGCCATCTATCACATTCGCTTTCACCAGGAAGTCTGGTTATCCCCTACCTACCTACTGGTATTATACCAATACCATAATAATGATAGATATAAACAATGTTAATAAAATAAGCATACAAACATTGTACTAGGTCCGTGGGCGCTCACTTCGACTATAACTTTAAAGATTCGTCTCGATAGCATTTAGTGAATGTTTCAAGGTCCCGTCCTGGTTTATACGCTCGCAAAGGATTTGTCAACCTGGTTTTAGATATATGACGTAATATCATTGTTATTGCTTCTATTTTATTCTACAAGCATGTGTCGGAAATTATTCTAATATTTGTTTAATATTTAAATTAACGATGATATTGAATTTTTTCATACTCGGCACGGTTGTGGTAAGCTGTGGTAGCTTCAAATTGAATTTAAAACGCAGAATATGGAGAGAAAGCGTACTCGAGAGTTCGCGGTAGAACCTGTGGCTTTTCCACATCCATTGAACCATTCTAGCTTTGCACGACTTAAATATAAATACTCTATTGTTATACTGTGTTGTTGCGGGAATAACATTACTTTGTCTCATATTTCCTAGACATTCACGAGTTTCCTTTATATAACGTTTTATTTTAGAGATGTTGACAAAGCTCCAATCCGTAAGAAACGTATGTACAAATTAGTTCAAGAAAATAAAAAACAGAATTTGCATATATCTTTTTGTATAGTAATCATATTAACATTTCTGTACGTGCGTTATTCATTATGCGAAACAGGGAGAGAACATTGCGGACCATAGATTTAGAATTTTGACTTTGTCATAAAGATTGACAGTGCGAAAGAGAAAGGGCATATAGTAAGGTATATGGTAGAGCAAGACACAACAGCAGAATTGTGTAGAAAGAAACCCTTTTATTATTTGTTACATTTAGTTAAGTTACCTGTATAACTTATTCTTCTATATTTTGTAGATGTGACTCTATACTTATTATCTTTAGGAAAACTATACGTGAATTACAGCAATTTTCGCACCGATATTTACATATACTTGACTCTATTGGCCTTGTATGTGCGCGCATGCACATTACACAGACCAGAAATGAACTATACAAGTGTGAGTGTGTTTCATTTCTGGTCTCGCTGTGTGTGTTGACACTGTCAATCTTTTCATTAAACCTATTTTGCGGCCAGTTCACGTACATCTGACAAATGTCAAAAGCGGTATATAGTTAGGAGTTACGCAGTTCAACTTTCACTGCGCGCGACTGGTCCCGCCGGCGCGCCGTACTGTAACACCACCTCTACCGGGCTGGGTCACTGGTACTTTATCGCAGTGTGTGTATGTAGATTGCATATTGTTTGAGATTGATACACGAAAAAAGTTGAGAAACGGAGGACATAATAACATTAAAATGTTACTATAGATCATTTGAAACGAAAACGATTTCAATTTTGCCAAGATTGGCTGCCTTTCTCTCTACAAACAAACACAACCGTTTGAGATTTTACTAATTTGCGAACACAAGGAATAAAAAAAATCTATACCTACGTCAAAACTAAATACAGTAGTATTAGTACGTAAGTAACGTAGTATTTATTAAAATATTTTTTCTAAGGTCATATTATCTTCACCAAGTAAAAGTAAGAATATTATTTGTATTCTTTCATCAAGTTTTTTATAAACATTTAGAACTAAAATCCCGACAATACTTCCAGTACCAATACTATCTTCAATGCACCCTATAGATATGTAATGTAAGAAAACATGTGTGCATTACATACTCCCTCTTGAACTGCTCTCGATATGCGCTCAGTGGTTTCTTGTCGCTGATGTAATGACATCGAGAATAGCTTTTCTCATTAATATGGTTATTATGGTTAATACAGGTTGTCACTGTAACTACGGTAGAGAAAGCTATTTCTAAACCGAAGTAGCTCTAATCCCCTTACGGGATCTCTAATTCTGACTTAAAAAAATTAACTCAGTAAAATTTTTGAAGCTTCCTTTTTAAATAATAATACTGGTCATAAAGCTCTACAATATAGAGTAATAAGGGACATGCTGGTGCGCTCATTAAGTTAATCATGTGGTTGTTACCGAGAACCACGCTTGTCATTGACCTGTCGCGAGCGTGGCGCGGGCGGACGATTAGCCGCGGCGGCACCGTTGACATGGTTCACAGTAATCGCTCATCCGGTGCGGCCTTGTCTGACGAGAAACTTTCGGATTGGACCGCGAAAACGACATGGAAACATTGCTTTGCTACAACTGTGGTAATTATGGGGGGTAATGGCGGGGGTCTTGCGAGAGAGAAGGATTTAAGGAATAGTCCGCCTTGGCCAGCGTGGATAAGTGCGGGTTGATGGACTTTACTTGTCTTTCGAGAACGTTGTGGAGAACTCTCAGGTTAGGTTTCCTACCGATGTTTTCCTTCACCGAAGAGAAGATAATAATCAATTTATAATATCGAAAATTTTTACGTGCATGCAGGGGATCGAATCCCGAGCCACCTAAATAGTAGGCCTAATTCAACCACTAGGCTATAACTGCTCATTACTGACTGGTAATAAGTTTCACTATACATATTATGCTGGTGATTACGCCGCCCTGAAACTAAACTCAACGTTGCAGGGAATCCTTGACCGCTCGCATTTCGTGACACGTTACGGACCGGCGCTGTCGATTTCGTAATTTGCCTGTACTGCATCGGTTGACGCCTGATCGATTATGGTCACCATGCTAAAGGTGTAGTTGATAGGAACAGGGTCTTTTAACGCGGTTTATACTATACGTCTCACCTGACCTTTTATTGTTTTTTGTTCCGTTTACTTGCACGCCCCGCTTGCATCAGGTTGTGAGAGTTAAGCCTCACTACAGATATCATTTCAACACGGAAATCCCTTCTTATGGAAATCGAAAAGCAAAAGTTCACAGAAAGTAAAAATGCGAAATGTTATGACATCGGGAAATACCAGTGGTATTGTAAACGGCATCGAGATGATTCAATCGCGTACGTGTTGAATGTTTCTAAATATAAAGTACCGTTATCGGAATACCGTATTTGTTTGAACGTTGACCGCATTGCAAATTAACGTTTTCCTCCGTACCGTTTTCTGTTGGCTGTATTTACGCAATTTCCTTGACGATGTTGTTAGTTATTTATTAGTAACAATTACTGAACCACAGGAAGATATACTCGGTATTTTATGAACTCGAAAATTTGCCAATTCTGTATGAAAATCCATTATTTTTATTCTTACTAAACTTCGTACTTTAGAATATGCGCATATAAATTCTTGAAAATCGTCCTACATAATGAATGTGTAAAACACTTTCACAAAACTTTTCTACAAATATTGACTTTTGCCTTTATCACACGCTGTTTTTGTCATTAGTGAGTGGAACAGAAAGTTCTCCCCGCGTCTGTAAACATTATCCATAAATCATTCTTTAACAAACGGAAAATGATTTCCAAAAAACAAGTCCCTGACCTCTGTAAGTAAAAACATTTAGTTAAAGGTCACATAATCCAAATTTTGTGATATTGTGTTAAATTTTGCCAAATTTGACTTAAGGTTAATGCAACTGATCACACCTTTTGTGAATACAATAGAATTTTATTAATGATAATGGACATAAGATAATATATGGATTTATAAAGAAAAGTACGATTGAACTAGCATTCTGATCACATTAATATCATAAGAATATCCTAAACCCATTCTTCACTGGATATTTACATAACTATGTGCTTGTATGTAAAATTTACAAGGTTACTTTCAATTAACAAAATACTTACGTGATATATAATTTCAACACAATTGATGTGTTTACGCGCCATTAGTTAATAAATACTTTCCTGTATAAACATATGATATAAAATTATTATTTGTATACGTGTTAAACTACTTGTATTATCTCGTCAAATAACAGAAATTAGTTGATACGTGACCTGTCGCGTGTAAAAAGTTTTTAGAAAACGTCCAGTGGTCGGACACCGTGTTTGCGATGCGTCGCATCGGCAATCAGCATACGCGTAACAGAAGCGGCGTCGAATGTAGATTCGTTCGTCGAAAGTGAACGTTCCGGTGTTTGTTATTCGCGACGAGTCGACAACCGGTGTGACGGTGTGACGCGCTTGGCTTCGGTGAATATGACGCCATGTGCGACTTTGAATAAGGCTCACGTTCACCATGGAGATGCTTCCGGTGTGCTTACTTGGTTTGGTGCACGAATTTATAGATAGGCTTACGAAATCAATGGTTGTCATCGTTCATTTTCTTGTCTCATACGGCCGTATATTCTGTCTATCTGTGGTTTTGGCCTACTGGAGATAGAAACTACTATCCTTTATTTTACCGTATATAGTACCATATTTATTGACATATGGAATCTAATCGGTGAACGCCATCAATTGATAGCAAAAAGTTAACATTTAGTCAAATTACGATATAGGCACAAATTGGTAGAATCTCAGATCGATGCTAATTTACTATAGATTCAATTTAGCATTTGTTTAACAACCATTACCATCATATAAGTAAGTATGAAACATTAAATTATTAAAACAAACTTCTAAATACGAATGTGAAAATACGATTACCTATACATGTTCATCGTAAAAGCAATATAGCGTACCTAATAAAATAAAAAATACTGTAAATGGTAAATAAAGACTTGTTCTATTAAAATAAAAAAAAATTATCCGGATCTGTTATCAGGTTCTGATGTTTTGTTTTGTTTGCTTTGCAAAGGTACAACTTAACTATAAAACTGTAGCAACACTTTATGTCTATCGTCTAAGATTGACACACAATAATAAAAAAATAATGCTAGAAACTATTTTTAATAATTTCTCTAACACGTTAAACGTTCTGAAAATCATGATTGGCCCAGTGGGTCGCGACGGACACTTTGTAACCGCCAATACGTCGGGTCCATGAGGCCGCGTCGGACACCGTGTGTCTACAGAAGCCTTTAACAGAAGTGTTTTGACACTTATTCTAAGGCAAGGAACCCGGGCTGACCCTCGGTACAGCCTGGCCACTTGACACAAAAATATTCTAATACACGGTGCGGCGCCCGCTCTAGTAAAGACGGTGGGATATTCGTGCAGGCGGAGACGGAAACTGGTGTCCGCCATCTCGGAAAATAATAAGTACAACACTGTTTCCTCAAGTCGCCCATTATTATTGAGTTATACGATTTATATATTGGTGCACCCCAGGGGGGAAATACGCTGTCGGACACAAGGTGTCCGTCATGGCGTTCAACATGTTAAATTAAGGGATTTTTGAGTAATTATTTTGACAGAGCCGAATTAAAGTGTTTTTCATTCATTTTATTTCTTTTTAGTTACGTCGTTAAGAAAAATGTCTGCCCTGCTTTTTTTATCAGCTGGTCGACCTCGTTAGCAGCTCTACTTCTACTTTAATTTGTAGTTTAATTCATGAAATAACTATTGAATTTAATAAATAGTTAAATAGAACAGTACACGTGTTACAGCAGTGCTCTTGTACAAACATTAGTATTATATTAAGTGTATACGGGTAAAAGGAAAATAAACATATTTGTGTT
The DNA here is from genome assembly GCA_018249895.1 of Tiana niger. Taxonomy (NCBI): domain Eukaryota; kingdom Metazoa; phylum Arthropoda; class Insecta; order Lepidoptera; family Hesperiidae; genus Tiana; species Tiana niger. The sequence goes on from DWNH01001310.1 coordinate 6,411, forward strand.
CAGGATTTTTGGAAAACTGGAAGCTATAATTATAATTAACCTCAATAGTTGTGTCCAATGATTTATTCTAGAAATATTCCTTATCGGTGTATTCAGTAATTATTTACGTATACCTACAATTCAACGATATGCCTTCGTTTCAAATTCTACGAATTTTTGTACTTTTCTGTATTTATCAACATCAAAAGAAGAGCTTTAAAACTGAATTTATTTGTTATTTTCTTGTATACCGTATTTATTTATAGTTTACGACGCAAATCGGTATCCTATTAATGCGACTTGACTGGCTTCCGTGCACATTTTATGCAATGAACAAAGCCTTCACTTTATGTTACTAATATCATACAATTCCAAGTTGTTTCTATGTCACGTCTCAGGGTCGAGCAGTTGTTGACTTGAAAAATATTTGTTTCTGATAGTTCAATATTGACCAGTACCTACATGATTAATAAACGAATGGCTGATAAAATTTCAATGCACTTGACCAAGTGATCTTATTGGGTTGTAATATCCGTTGCAGTTAGTAATAATTTGTTAAAGGTAATATTTTAATTTATGTTTAAAATATTTAGTCCAGGTTTCTATGTCCTCAGAGTTGAGCAATTAATTGTTGACATGAAAAATATATATAATTGGATTTTTCATATAGGTACATATAATGACCATTAAATGAGTAATAAACGAATGGCTGATAAAATTTCAATGCACTTTGACCGACTGATTGTATTGTGTTCTAATAATACCGGTTGCAGTTAGTAACACAGTAGTTTAAGCTGAATTGATATCTCAATTTGTGTTTAAAATATCTAGACAAAGTGACGAAGGTCTGGCATGTCATACGTGTTCAAGTTCAACCGCCCCTGGTGATAAACAATTTGACATTACGAGGCGGCTGTATTGCTGCCGCTTGCACGCGCCGTTTGATCTGACAGCTGATAGGTCTACTAGTATATAACATATACACACACGTACATAGTAAAATCAAAATACTTCTCGGTATTACTAGAAATGGCCAGGGCTTGTGATATTTTCATTTCACTGGCAACCTTTAGGACACCAAAGTTTACTGAAAATTATAATGATAGGCTTTTACAAGTTTGTAAGTCGTTGGAAGTAAAAGTAAAATTCTTGCTTTTAGCTGTGTTCAATCTATTGGATCATAACTTGACTAACCCTCAGATAACATAACGCGCTTAATTATTATTATGTATATTGAAAGTAATTTTTGAAGTATATTATTTTACTTAAGTCATTTACTGCAGTACTGCAAGATAAAATTGAAAATAAAGAAAAATAAAAAAGAAAAGATAAAATTGAAAGAAATTGAAGATAATGTCGCGTATTACAAGTAACTCGCCGTTGGAGGCCCCAGACCAAATATTAACGAAAATCTTCCGTCTGTTAGTAGTGTAAATAATTATAATAAACTTCCTTTGAAGAACTGATAAAGGGTCCGGGCCGTCGCTATTAGTAATAAATAAAAAAAATACTGATAAGATTTATATTCCTCAAAATATTTCTACTAAAGCCCTAAACTAAATACTCTGCTAAAGACCTAAACATAATTATTGAATGATGATTTTACATGTATGCCTTATACAAACGTAAATATTAGTTATCATATATCATATAAAATCTGCAATAAATTAACCTTGTTCGGTATTTACATCATAATACGTAACAAAAGCCTAGCGTGTATACACATACATTACAATACATATTTGTGAACTTAACAACACAATCTGATAATATATTATATTAAACGGCACTTTAGAAATTTTTAGCTCAAATATGGTAGATAAAGCCGTATAACTTCCTTTCAATGTGCTAGTGTATTATTAATAAATGTTTTTTGCCCTTTCTCTTACATAACGGTACACGCAGATCATTAAAAACATTTTATACTATCTTCGACCTATGCGTGATAATACTATTACAATTATTTTATACAGTTAAAAATTGATTCTCAATTAGTCGGAATTCTATTTTATCAAATTCATTACAATAATATCAATTGCAGTATACCTACTCATACAATTTTTTTTATTAAAATGTAAATTACTTCACTTTTTGTGTGTGTGTTTTTTGTTGTTTGTTGGTCGTTTAGGGAATTCAATAACTACAGGTATTAGAATGATACCCTGTCTTCATGGTTTTCAAATCCCTTGTAACAAGTCGTGAACATGGGTATATTGCCTCGTTCGTCTACATCAGGGGTTCCCAAAGTCGTCGTTATCGACATAAACGAAAACCGCAAACTTTTTGAATTGGTACCTAAGTATTTTGTAATAATACGAAAAAAATTAGACATAGGATTTTTAAAATAATTTGACTATGGAGATTTGAGGTACCGGTTCATTTTGGAAAAGGGCTCTCTTGCCCAAAATAGTTTGGGAATCCCTGTTCTCCACAATAAATCTCTGTCGTATAGTGTAAAATAATATCGGTACTACATAAGTAGATGACCGGTCTTCCTTTACGAACAAATACCAGCTTTGAATATGAAATTTAAATGGCACCCTGTGCCCAAGTGCCCTTTTCAATAAACAGTTTAATAATACATTTATCTTTATTGACGCGCTCACAGAAGACAGACGTGACACCAATTCTCTGAATAGCTCTAAGTGCACATCACTGTTCAATTATTTTAATGTAATTAGCGAATAAATGTATAAATATTATATATAACCTTTATTATAGAAAATAATAGATTTCATAACTACAAGTACTGCGGTTTAGTAGTAACCCATATTTTTCTTTGTAAATTGTAGTTCGTCGGATATGAGAGTTAACGTAACGCCATTTAGTTGTTGCACTCAGGCTTTACTGATAATATCTGTATTTTTTCATACACTAGATATTTTATGCTTGCATCACTCATACATACTAAATGTAAAATAGTTTTACTTTATTTAACTTTATCGTTATAAGTGAATGTATTGAATTATATAATATGAACTAGCTACGACTGGAACTTAATCTTGTTAGTTAGGGCTCAGTTTAGTGTAGTCAGTGTTGTACGTGTAGATGGGACACTCCTTCATACAGATCTTCTCACTCGCATAATGAATAATATTACATCAAAACAACCCAAAAGTACCTATACTGTGGTATATTCCTTAATACAGATAGAAAATAAAGGTGAAAGTGTTATAACTATTGATTATATTCTATTAAACTCTTTAGTACCAAGGCTGATTCGGTAAGTGTTTTGCTTTGAACGAGTCAGCTAATTAATACTACACATAAATACCGTATGCTCAATACACGTGCACGTATTGGATACGCTCGATGTCCTGAGATAAGTCGATTTGATTTGGTTCTCTCACCACACATTCGCCACCCGGCAATTCTACCGCTTGTTGTCTGTTTTGACTTTTAAAGTTTGTATATTATTTGACATAGCTACAATCAACATTTCTTCAAATTGTCTAGAAACTAATCATGCTTAAAATCCTGTAGCATCGGTGTAGAATAGGTATTAAATTTTGATAAGCATTTATTCTTTCTTGTTCTTAACATTATAGACACAAATTAACTTTTAAAACAGAATTAATTGTTTACGATTCTATAATGAGAATTATTATTTACTATTGTTGTCAAATTGCGTCAATAATTACGTATTCAAGAGCATCTGAACATCTACGGCGCCTTAACGTCGCACCACAAAACATAAATTGTTATTCTCAAGCTGTTATTTAACCCCGTCTACAACAATGTCACTACGACAATAAATTGATGTACAACTAAAATATACTGGAAAATATGTAGTCATTTTTCAATAGTCTTTATGTACATATTATGTATATGGACCCAAATTGATTTATGTACAAGAAAAATGATATTAGTTGACATATTGTTGGTAAAAGCTATAGGTACTGTTGGTGAGAGATGTACCTGCTTATTTTGGCAGTATGTATGAAATAAATGTATATTTGTTTGTTCCGTATCTAAATTCGGATTCTATTCTATCCGATTCTATTCTAACTCCGATTGGTATTAAATTTGGAGGAGTTATTGTTTTTTCTAGCGTGATGGTTTCTGATATATAACCACAATTTTTTTTGGGCTCATTTGGCAAACGTTTCGTGATGATTTATGCGCACAAAATGTAGATATTATTTAAAAAATTTAAAGGAGTATATGAACGTAAATAATAATTATCGCTGTAATATAATCTCAATAGAATTTTTACGTGTTATGCTCCGGATAAAGGGAAATTATCGATAATGTATTATACCTAATATCGATAATGTAATTATGTAGCGATGGAATTGTTAAAAGCCATGGATTATTTATATCAAACAAATGAAATACGAACATAATAGTGTTGATGATAAATTGTTACCATAGGTTATCTGTAAAATTGTAATAACGATCCTATGTAAATTTTACGTTGAACTGGAGTACAATACTCATACATTTTTACGATATAATTGGGTGTGGCGGTGGTACTTCCCCAGTCCGCGACAATACCATATGTCAAGTACAAAAATATAAAAGTTGCTTCAAAACTTTTTGTAAAAATAAAAATTAAACATGAGTGCGGTATTTTATTTCCAAATGTCGCATAGATACTAGCTAATAAGTAATGATTAGCACCTCCAGTTTTGAGATGAAAGTTGGAGGAAACTTAGCAGAAAAACTTGGATAAAAGCCGACATTTTTCTGGAAGTTAATTCAATCTTTAAAAATACATTAACATTTTGTGAGAATTTCATAATATTATTCTCCATTCCAAATGTAGAGTTAGCGGGAACTACGGCATAAACGTAGGTAAGTTGTTATTTTAGAAATTCTTTTGTTACCTTAGTAGGTCTCCTTCAAGATACGTCACCAGACATAGTGCAAATTGAGTTCTGTATTGTATCTTCTGTCATATACATTCAGCCACTTTCTTTAATGGTTCGGACTACCAGGCATGAGGCCGTTATACACTCTAACGAGTATTACCTGGCGGTCATTAAATGTTTTAATGCAAATGTCGTATTAAGTTAATCCATTTTAATTAGTTTACAGTACACAAACTATACATCAGGAATCATTTGATTACAGTGAAAGTTATTATCTTGTAGCAATGTGTATTTTAAGGACGAAATAAATGATATTCTATTCTATTGAAAAATCCTACGCCGTTTTGTGGTATCTTTAATCGTATTGATATACATTTTAGTAATATTTTGACGACCCGTGTGGTGTAGTGATTACCATGCCGGTCCATCATTCGAAGGGTCCTGGGTTCGATTCCCGGCGGGGCAGAGGTTTAAATGATGAATTTAGA
>DWNH01001311.1:0-11688 GCA_018249895.1 Tiana niger
TATAGAATCGTAAACTATGCATTTGATCATGTGATGATCTTTAGCAAAGTTGTTGTGCATGAGCCCACGAAGGTTTCAGAGTGGGTACGACCAATTTTCGACAGATGGTGCCACTGTTATTCCAATGAATTGCCGTGACAGTTCATGAACAGAATGAATGACAGTGAACGAATGAAATGTGCTTAACTTGCGACGATATTTACTCTTATTCAGTATTAATCCTTATTCAAATTTCTAAATTGCACCCGGGCGAAGCCGGGGCGGGTGGCTTGTTGTATAAATAAAAAAATCTAAACATATTATATTAATGAAACAACACAGACTTAAAAACATACTTAGCAATAGCGAAATCTTCTTCCATAGCAATCTCGACCCCATCAGCCATCTTGCGCGGTTGCGATTTTGATTCTTCATTATCACTAGCTTCACTGAAATGTAATTTAAAAAAGGTTACAAAAATAAATTTATATCAATTACGTTTCTTAAACAAAAAAGACAATGTCAAATGTCAAATGTCAAAATCAACATAATATTTTATAGCCTGGAAAAGTTGTATGTATATATCAATCCTTACTAATATTATAAATGCGAGTACTCACCCCTCATGACTTGAGTCTTTTGAACTCTTTGAATTTGATCTCCTTTTACTCTTTAGAAGTTTTGGAGTTGGCTTTCCTTTAACTAGTGATTTTATCTCGCCGTCAAATGTTGGTATCTAGAACAGAATTGGCGGTGATTATTAAAAGTTATTAATAAAATTCAATATCATTTGCAATGTTACTAAAAAAAGATAAACTAATGCCAGTTACAATGCAAGCGTTCATCATTTTTATCTTTGTTCAAATTTATCAATTAACCGTGAAAATGTGGATTATAAATGACCTTAGTAGTTGAAGTATAATTAAATTTTTCTATAAATTAGTTAAATTTTAATGTTAGATCGTTACTTATGAATTTTCGAAAACATGGGTCACCACTATCTTACAGCTACCGGTCTATTTTGATCTTCCTTCGAAATTAAGCGAAAAAAAATACGTTATTTTAGTATAATTATACCATTATTTTTAATTGTTCTGTCATTTTGGTTGGGTCCAATTGGGTCTTGAACGGTGGATATACGAATTTGCCGTATTTTCTAGAAATATTACGAATGTGTTGCTCAGCTTCCTGAAAATATGAAAAGGTAAAAAGATTTTGAATTGAAGTAGTAAAATTAAGATTTTGAATTAAATCAGTTGAATTAAGAACAGTTAGTGTAACATTTGCTAACAAATGTCCTGTACCACACTGGCAATGTCTCAGTTTACTCTCGAAGAATGTGTATGTTTAGATAGTTCACATGAGAAGACAAAAAGACATGTCTTATTTGTCTTCTTTAGTATAAATAAAAATGAGTTTCTGTAATACTTGTGGTTAGTTCCTTTTATATGAATTTTTCAAAATCCATCTAATTTAAAGCTGTATAATTTACAAATAAATTTTTCATTATGATGTGTATATGCCTAATGATATAAGAATATATAAGGGGATTTTTTATCAAACGTCACAACTTTTTAGCTGTACAAAATACCTGCATACTATCCAGTATATCCTGACGCTTTGTCCTGAAGTTATTAGGATCTTTTTCTGAAAACAGAAAACAGTCTCTAGCTGGGACCCAGGCGCGGTCGTGGGCTCCGAAGAACCTTACATCCACCAACCCAGCGCTACTAACCGACATACACTTCGCCGGCCAGTAGGGGAACCCTGTAAAAACGGTTTGGTGATTATTGATTGGTATTAAACACCCAGTCAACAATCAATCACAAACTCCAGCTAAATCAAAGGGCATTGTAGCATAGAAATGTTTGGATTTAAATAAAATTGAGCTAATGTTAATTGAGGATAGATTGAAGAACTGATAGCATAAAGTATAATATCATTAAGTGTAAAAAGTGATGGTGTATTTGTAAAAAAACAATTTTAGATAGTACATAATTCATGTAGATAGTACATATTTACATGAATTCCTTGTGTCCTTGTAATATGGGTCGATAGCACCCAGGTCACTAATGAGGGACTATTTGTCTGGTAAATAAAGAGCAGTGATAGCCTAGCAGTTGAATTTTGGTCTACCATTCTGGTGGGTCCGGTTTCGATCCCCGCACGCACCTCTAATTTTTCCATGTTGTGTGCGTATTATACAATAATTATCACTTACTCTTCGGTGAAGGAAAACATCGTGAGGAAACCTGCAGGCCTGAGTTTTTCAAAAAAAAATCCTCGAAAGGCATGTGAAGTCCACCAACACGTACTTAACCAGCTTGGTGTATTGTGCCCTAAATCCTTCTCATTCGAGAGGAGACCCGTGCAAAACCGTGGGACTATGATGGGTTGATGATGCTGATGATGATGATGGTGATAATGATGATGATAATGATGATGGTAATGATGATGATGGTGATGATGATGATATTAACTATTCCAATATGACTCAGTACCTTTAAGTTTAGCCCAAAGCAACAAATGCGGCGTAGTGCAGACGTCAGTGAACCAAGTAGGCTTCCTGCTGTGGGCGGCCGCGTAGCACTCCGGACACGCTTCGATCTCCCCCATCTCCGCTTTACACGACCTTACGACCGCGCGCGCCACTGCCGTCAACTTCGATTGCACTGAAACCACGTTGTTACCTAAGGTTTGTTTTAGCAATGAAAAATAATAGTACATGTTAATAATATTGATATATCACATGCGTAACTAACTACTAAAAGTTATTAAAATACACCCAGCTACCAGCATTCTTAGGCCTCTAGGATAAATATAAAAGTCTACATTATAAAGTAATAATAGAAGCTACACACTGTTGCAGATTTCTTTTTGAAAAATTATATATGGAAACATAAGACATGGGTAATTTTTGTTGTGACACTATTATTCTTTGTTATGGTCTGATGTAGTAGAATTTTGCACTTTAATAATTGGTTAAAAACTGGTAAAATCAAACTTTAATAATTAGTTAACTTATACTTTAATAATTCATCAGACTTTAGATATTCACTGCTTGACATAGGCGTTCCCTTGTTGCCTTTACTAATACTTTATAATATACTTTTCTATATTTGTATTGTATATAGTATATTATTAATATTTATAAAAATATAAATTTTTAGTACAGTAACATATTAAAGATGTGTCAAATCGTACCAATACTAAACAGTCCTTATCAATGCACCAGAGAATTAAAAAATATTGTATAGCTTATTGCACAACTGCACTCAATCTACATGAGATGTATCTGTATTGTTTTTTGTAATTAAGCAATTAGTTTAAAACAGATAGTACTAATATAATGTAACATGCACTAATGTTAGCTATTGAAATGGTTATAATAATAACTTACGTTATCTAACTTACATTATGTGCACAGCTTCCTTTACATAGGTTCAATAAATTTGTGCAAAAGTACAGTAAATAACCGTTTCACGTTCCATATTTATGGAATAATTTTCTTTCTTAGTTATCCAAATTATACTATCTTACAAGGTTACAATAGTAAAAAAAACCTACAACCTATCCATAAAACTCTTACACTCTATTACACTTTTGCCGCAAATGGCAATGAATTTGGATTCTTTGACTGTATAATCGTTGTTCAATATAATTCCTTATAAAATATTTTTAATTATTTTGGACACCACAAAATTATGTTAAAAGGTACTTTAAAAAGTTATTAACAATTACTTTGATGTAGAATCTACGAATGTATGTACATGTATAGGTATATATCTTTTTAAAAATTTTATCTTTTGCCTTGGAAACGACACTAACAATAGAAATAAATAAATATCGTTAATACAGTTGTCAGTTCTCACACAGACATACTTTTACTTTGTTGGTAACTTTTTTGAAAAACTAAAATGTTGACTATAGCTAACTTCGGGGTGTCTGTTTTTCGTGACGGTGTGCGCGCGCATCGTAAAAATTTACTCTCATAATTTTTCCCTAACGCGCCAAAAGAAGTATAACTTCAAAAACTGCCTACGGGAAACTCACAACAAGCACAAGACGCCAGCCACTAAGCTTGCTACGTTTTTCCAAACAACTTCATATCACAAAGACATTACGTTATACATATCTACTTGCTACACCTACGATTCAACTGGCTATTGTGCTTGTCTCGAGTAACACCAAACAATTTTTTTACATTGTTTTCATTAAGACAAGTTAAGTGTATCATTGCACATGCTATAACCCCCACCACAAAGCATCGCTGTTGTGCTGCTAAGCTTCGATTTGGTGGAGGTGGAAATACACTGATTATGTGTTCCAAGATAGTCTTCAAGTGTACCTCATTTCTAATGGATCACTGAAAATGATTTGGTGTTTATAATACATTATTTATCTGTGATACTTTCCGATAAACATTCAGGTACAGCTATTCCATTTCTACAACACTCTTTGCCTGATTGTTTTCTAACAACCAAAGACAAATTTCAAGGCACAGACATCTGCGTGACCATAGATGAGTCAGACTTTTTAGTCGTACTTAAAATGCAGCACCCTCTTAAATTTTCTCTTATCTATATTAGTAGCAAAATAACGTACAGCCCAACTGACGGCAAGTGTTTACTGCAATCAGTCATATAATCCAAACTGCCCAAGGTTATGCATAGATACATTGCTACTCCTGAGGACTAAAAAGATCCCTTCAACTTTTAAAACAGCTGCTATATACTACCTCTTTGAAGTAATAATAGTACCTCATGGTATAAATCAGTGTGGCAGTGGACTGCTGAATATTTCGGACTAAACTACGACATAACATAATATAGATAAAATAATAAATGATAATGCTTACATGTGTTAAATATGATGCTGTTGTGCAGTATCCATTGTGCATCGGCCATGAACGCCTCGGTGCTCCCGTAGAGCCCCTCGTTGATATTCTCCTTCATGAGTGCAAGGTCCATAGGATGCACCACATAGTTCTTGTAGTCGGGAAAGGCCGTGCGATCCACTGGTTGCATGAATGGCTCGACCTGTAATTAAAATATGGAACTTTAAATGTTAATGTCTATTTTATGTTTTAAACCAGCGCTAGTAAGCTATGGCATATGTAAACCTAGTGTTTTATTTCAGTAAGTAATTGAGAAGTATAATTTTGAGCGAAAATATGTTTTGGCAAATTATAAATAAATAATTATACTTCGGTGCAATGATAGAAACGCGTGACTGTATTATCACTAAGGTTGATTAAATGTTAGCGTTAAATATGTTATAATGTACGTGAAAACTTATAAATGAATTGAAAAAAATTCCAAAAAAACAAGCACATAAATGAATATCAAGTTTTATTTAGATTCCGTTGTTACTGAAGACATTTTTATTTATGAACGCTGCATATATACCCGGTAACCTCTCGTTCAGGTATAACATAATACTATCACTACAGACTTGTTATTTTCTATTCAAACTATGTATAACTATTGTTTTCTGTGTGTAATATAGGTAGGCTTGTGTGTTTTGTTTCACAATACTATCAAAATAGAAAGACGTATTAGTTTTGACAAGAAAAAGATTTCGACATTAACAAAGATAAGACATTTAAATTTTCGAAGTTTCTGTTGAAAGAAAAGATCTACAGCGATCGATTTGGTTTATTTATATAAAACTTATCTGGTATTTCGGAAGTGTGAATAGGTATATGAAATATTAAACTGTAACATAGATAGTACAGATTTTCATTGGATTATTACTATTTTTAAATTAAGAATGAATATTTAAATTCTATTTCTATATTCGAATTCGTGTTTATTATAGACATAAAAAGAATTTCTTTAGAATATAAAATATTCGACTTAACAACTAAGTGACGTCATTGTCATTTTACCTCCTTTAAATTTCGAAGTAGTTTTGGTACGAGCTACCTTGATTAATTTTGATTGCTATTTTAGAACTTAAGCAAGTAGGTATATTAGATGTAATTAATGATTCAACTACTTTTAAAAACTATGTTATATAGCAAAAAATGCGAAAGTAATCAAGGCGTTCTGAGGTAATTTAGATGACCCAGTTTCATTCAATGTAGTAAAACCCGAATACCATTTTGTTTACCTACTTATCAGCTGTAGTTAAGTTAATAAAGAAAGCAGCTTAGCTAAATATTATAATTGTATGATACGACTTAGATATTGAATATTGTCGTATATAAATATGTATCTAGATGATAATTTTAGTTCATGTTAGATATATGCCTGTTATTCTTATAATATCAGTCATTTCATTCTATATCCCAATAAGTTACACAAAAGATCGCACGCACACAACGAACGAATTGCTCAAAAATACATTTTTATTATTTAATCAACGTGTAAGTAGGTAGGTGGTAGGTAGGTTTATTGTTAAAGAAGTAGATCCCTGGTGACAATAACGAGAGCCGTCCGTGCGAAATTATTCTGCTTTCGACGCTTTATTTGGAAATTCTCCGCTAATAGGTACATATTTTATATCCTCAATAAATATAAAGAAAAATATGTTTTTTCATAGGCATTATATTTTTGTGTAAGCATTGAGATCATTTTAAAAATTACACCGAAACCAGGTACAATTAAAATGTTCATCCCCATATGTAGTTCGATCGTGTTTTCGCGTAGCAATATTGATTATGACATTAATATTACTGTCGTGCTGATTTCGAAGAAATTGTGGCGTTAGTGTAGCGATATATCTGCTAATAGGAAAGTACGACAAAATCATGAATCGAGAAAAATGCAGCACACAGCCGTAACAACATTCGCTGTGTTGGCGTGGCGTTTATTATTAGCGTAGAGTGAGACGGATATAAGCGCGTTGTTATCGATTCGTTAGTGTGAGAGCAGGACGGGTAGCATCGGCGTCATGGCTCGCCAACTGGGCCTGCGCTTCTACATAGATAAGTACCAAGGTCATTTCACTGAACGGAGACCCGCCCGGTGGCGCGCCGCGGCCCGATGGAAGGAGTTTTGCATTCTGTTTGCTACGTTGGCGAGCGGGTGAAAGTAATAACGCTCATACTAAACTAAACTATATGTATAACATTACATACGTACATACGCTGATAATGCCGCTACACAAATGTTCATTCTACACGAAAATTAGGTTTTTGTTTTGGTACCTAGGTACTTTAGGTATACATGAATATCCAAACTAAAATATAAATTAGATTATTTCTGTAATTAATATAAGAATTACACTTAACCATGAATTAAATAAAAGTCTAATAGGGAATAGTCAAATCTTGGAATGTAATCTACATATCTGAATGATTATTATGGTTTATTACACTGAAGATTAATATCTTAACACTTAATACAAGGAAATTTAACAACTAAAAATGTATTAGAAAGAAGAAATATAAGCATCGTAGGATGACAATTGGCTTCAATAACAGCTAAGTGTAAACCAAAAGTATAAATAGAAAATATTCGTAGTATTAGTTACAGAAAAGCGTTGAATAACTTTGAATATATTTATACAACTCTGAATATATCGTGTACACTATAGTAAAAGTATATTACTGTTTCTCTTTTGAACACACATATTTACACAAATATGAGTGGATTTAAGGCCCAAATACATCAATATTACAACTTGCTGCTTTTGACATGCCTTTTCAAGATTGAGAGCTTTTGCAGAAGTGCAGGTAACAACTCACTATGCATTTATAAAAACTTCATGAAATTTAGAATTTTGCTTTTGTATTGGAACTTGGACCTTCAACAGATTTCAAACTACTGGAGGTAAGAAAACTATGCCTATTTTGATAACTAAATAGAAAAAAATAGTAATAAACAATACTTTCATTAAAAGAAATCGAAACTGATGTTGTTTTGTGGGAAGTGAAAGACTGATTCAATAATTACCCCATTCAAGTCCATCATGCGCTCCAAGGCATGCTTCAGCAGGTCACAGAGGGAGCCCAGGGATATCCTCTTCAATGCAGGTGATCTGAAAACAATAATTATTCATTGTATAATCAGTTATACTCAAAATTAAGTCTTAAGCATTGGGAGGTGGAGCCATATAAACGATTGATATTTGTTTTGTAAATAAAGAAGCCACTTGATTAGAAGATATTAAGAAATGATGTTTTGTCTGATACCCTACAATGTTATTTAGCAATTTAGAGCAAACATAGTATATTATAAAACAATTTTATTATTGGCAACAGAAACTTCTCACATGACCAAGATAAATAAAACCTTACTAATAAAGCTAAATCTGAAGGTAAATATGAGAAAAAACTATAAAAGAACCTATTCAGACATGGACAGGCCTCATGGTCCAGTGGTTAGCGAACCTGACTGCTAAACGGGAGGCTCATGGGTTTGATCCCCACCCAGAACAAATGTTTGTGTGATGAGCACAAATATTTGTTCTGTGTCTGGGTGTATTGTTATCTATCTGGTTACCATAGCACAAGCCTAGTTGCCTAGTTTGGGATCAGGTGACCGTGTGTAAGTTAAAAAAAAATTAATTTACTACTCTACATTACAAGCTCTGGTATATTCACTCTTACATGCCCATTATTTATTTGCAAATATGTTGTTGATTGACTATTACTTTTTTATGGGAGAACAGAAAGCATCTTAAACTGCTTTATATACGCCTAAATCCTACAGTGATATCCTATCTATAAATGCAGGTAGCAAATATCGACAATACCATTTGCATAGATAATGTAGTCATGTCGCCCACTGTTTTTATAGACTTGGTAGATCCGATGTCCAATATGCATGTAAAATTCATTACTAACGGACAGATGCTTAGCGCTGATAGTTTATTGTAATTTCTAAAAGTCTTTGTAATATCTATCCATCTGATTATATTTTATTTATATTTCAAACTCGATAACTCGCCACTTCATGAAGTTTCGCGAGACAAAGTTTCAAACAATGAATATTGAATATTTAATAGGTATTACAAAAATTTCGCTGAGTCTAAAGTAAAATGTTACAAGAATAATGATGTGTCATGGCGGCATGTACTGTGTGTGTGAGATGACCGATGTAATAAACATTATATTCTGTAACATTGCATGCATTCATGATATGACAGCTAAACGTTCTAACTTTTCGGATTTTATGACTTTCACCAAATATGCATTGCTTAAAACTGAAATGTTTTGGAAAGGGTTAATTAATATTATATTAGAGTCTGCTTATAAACAATATTATGTGTTTTTTTTTAGAACCAAAGTAATAAGGTTATTTTCTTAATATGTGCGGTGCCATCTAGTAAATGAAATAAGATTATATAAAGCCCATAGGGTGAGTTACAGTACTCTCCAGAATCCTTGAACATTTCTAAAAATTCCTTTTGGGTGACACATAGAAAAATAATTAGATGTCGTAAAACTAGCAAATTTAAATAAGTAACATTTTTGCGAAAAAATTTGCATTCAATTAGGGTTATGCCTTTCACATTTATAATTAAATGGATACCGAACTATACGCCAAAAACAGGCTTTTATCAGACTTAATCTGCTGTACTTAATGATAATGTCCCTATTCTATATTCAAACGATACTTCGCTACTTACGAGCTTATCATAAAAACTCTTGGTCAACCGCGCCTATGAAATGGTTAGAATTTACGATATGATGACATTAATAGTAGGTATTTATATTTTAGGGACCACGGTGTTTATGATTGAAAATGTCATGTTTAAATTTATTTCCACGTAGCGGAAATATATTTTAAGCATGTTAATTGGCTAGCGATGCGTGGTTGGTAGGTCCTATCGATCTGCTATTATTATTATTATTATTATTAAGTCTTCATTAACAAAATCAAAGACATGCTTCGATTATTATTTTTTCTTATAATTGATTCACACGACTGACAGCGTTAACCAAAGATATGTTTTATATTTTTACTACCTACTGGAGCTTATGTCACAGGCTTGCTTTCCATTTAATCTCATAACTTACGAGTAAATGGGCTATGGCAAGAATACATATCTCCTTTTTAGTAAGTCAAAAAACATTGGCCTCTTGCTCTACTGGTTAGTGAACCTGACTGCTTAACCGGAGG
The DNA here is from genome assembly GCA_018249895.1 of Tiana niger. Classification (NCBI taxonomy): domain Eukaryota; kingdom Metazoa; phylum Arthropoda; class Insecta; order Lepidoptera; family Hesperiidae; genus Tiana; species Tiana niger. The sequence continues at coordinate 10,053 of DWNH01001311.1, forward strand.
TCCTGGGTTCGATGTCCATCAACAACAAATGTTTGTGTGATGAGCACGAATTGTTCTGTGTCTGGGTGTAAAATTTTCTATTTAAGTATGTACCTAATTAAAAATATTTATGTTACCACATCACAGCCGTGTGGGAGTTGGTATTTATGGCAAGATATTTATTTATTTTCTTTTGAACAATTGAAATATATGATTCTGAAGATACACTAATGGAAATAATTTCGTAGTAAAGGAAAAGTAAACAAAATGTTACAGTTACGAGTTATTTGTACCTATATAAATATTTTAAAAGGACAATATATTATATAAGTATTTTTACAAGCTGGAATAAAATTTCTTGCTGCAATAAAGAGACTAGGCCATGAAAATAAGTACAAAAGCATGCATCCATTGCCCACATTGTCGTCATTTCAATCACACAGACCCACAGTACCTAATAAGCAATGCATTAATGGGCATCCATCAAGCTAGCATCATCAGCGACCTCTAGGCAAATGACTTTTCGCAAAAACATACGACAGAAAGGAAAATATGTGTCGCTGGATCCACAAGCCCTTCTTGCCATATGAAAGCTACTGTGTGCTTAATCTGTCCAATTACACCTAATGACCATAATCTTTTTGTACTCCTCTAATAAAATGTACCGTTGAATATAAACATGGCCATTGTTGATCGGTGTTAGTGTCAATAGTTTTGTGCCTATCTGCATTTCTAATACGGTTTCTAGTCACATATTTACGGTTTAAAAATGACAGTATACTGGACTTTTTGGAATGAAAATTATTTATTGTTTATGTCTTGAAATTATTTGTAAAGTTAGGCGAGTTTTCGGGGCTCTTAAATTATTCTCCCGTAAATAAAAAATGAAGTTTTTTTTAATGTTTTATAAAAAATTCTTTATACAGGACTTTTATGTTAATCTTTTGTTTAAGATATTGCCAAGTCTCTTACATCCTTAAGAACTTAAACAAACAGCAGTATTAATTCCAAATGAGAGAATTAGATACTGCTGCTATGAAATCAAAATAAAAACATCTACTCTATGATATCAGAAGCTTATCGTTCTTTATAATATCGGTTATGTTGACAAAACTACTATAGTGTTTTTAGTAATAAACGCCGCCGATATTCAGCTTCCTTACGGTAAATATTATTTACCTATAGTATAGCATAACAGGCTTACTTTAATATCGCACATAAAATATCTATGGGCTAACTAATAAAGTAACAGATCTAATATAACATATTCTTATAGTAATAAAAGTTTAACGCATGAAGCTGACTACTGGCAACTTATAGCAAGGATTTAGGACATAAAAACCCTAAGAATTCATTTTAGCGTAATAAAAATTATCTTTTACATTTATCCTGGATATGGTATATCCGCGTATGTAAAATGAATATTGATTCATCTTAAAGATATATTGCAGGTAATAGGTTCGCCGACCGGGTGAGTGCAGCCACAACACCCAATTCTAATATATAAATAAATATCTTGGGACAACTCACACACGGTCATCTGGTCCCAAATTAGGCAACTAGGCCTGTGGTAACCAGATAACTGATAAACATACATAAATACTTTTTTTTTGTAAATACATACTTATATAGATAACAATACACCCAGACACAGAAC